>BQNB010095331.1:4198-25896 GCA_026074375.1 Tanacetum coccineum
TTGACTAAGTCTGCTCATTTTCTACCTATGCATGAGGACTATAAGATGGATAGGTTAGCTTGACTTTATTTGAATGAGATCGTTGCTAGGCACGGTGTGCCGATCTCAATCATATCTGATCATGATAGTCGTTTCACGTCGAGGTTTTGGCAAACAATGCAAGAGGCATTAGGAACTAGGTTAGACATGAGTACGGCTTACCACCCTCAGACCGACGGTCAGAGTGAGCGTACTATCCAGACTTTGGAAGACATGCTTAGAGCATGCACCCTTGACTTCGGGGGAAGTTAGGATGTTTATCTTCTATTAGTTGAGTTTTCGTATAATAATAGTTATCATTCTAGCATGAGGTGTGCATCGTTTGAAGCCTTGTATGGTAGGAAGTGTCGCTCACCGATTATGTGGGCAGAAGTTGGAGAAGGGCATTTGATAAGGCCTGAGTTAGTGCAAGAAACCACTGAGAAGATCTCGCAGATTAAGGATAGACTTAAGGTTGTGCGTAATCATCAGAAAAGCTATGCCGATAAGAGAAGGAAACCTTTAGAGTTCAGTGTAGGTGATCATGTTTTGCTCAAAGTGTCGCCTTGGAAAAGTGTGGTACGCTCTGGGAAGAAGGGGAAACTAGCACTTAAATTCGTTGGACCTTTTGAGATCATCGAGAGTGTCGGTCCTGTAGCCTACCGACTTAGACTACCTGAAGAACTGAATGGTGTTCATGACACGTTCCACGTGTCGAACCTTAAGAAGTGTTTGGCTGACCCAACACTGCAAGTGACCTTGGATGAGATTGAACTTTATAGAAGAGCATGTAGAAATTTTAGAGCGAGAGTTCAAGAAGCTTAAGCGAAGTAGAATTGCCATCGTCAAGGTTCGGTGGAATTCAAAACATGGACTTGAATTCACGTGGGAGTGTGAAGATCAAATGAAACTTAAGTATCCACATATTTTAAGTTCTAGCAGTAGTTGAATTTCGGGGTCGAAATTCTTTTAAAGGGGGTAGAATGTAACCCTTGCCCTTTTTTGAGATTTTGAATGTTCTAATTTAGTCCTTTGACATTTGACTTTTGTCAGTTTCATTAGAACAAGTACCGTGTTGACGGTGGTGAATCAATGTGATTTTGGGTTATGTTGCTTGTGTTAATCATTTTTAGAGGATTTTTATCTATGTTGATTACGTTGCGGGAGGTTCGTCCCGTAAATAGCTTGAAATGCTGAAAAACGAGTCCCGACACGTCCGTTAATGTTTAAAATGAAATTTGGGAAGTTTAATTTGGAAATATGTCGTGTAAATACTCTAAGTTCTTGGAAAAGTATTTTTAAGTTTAATAAAAATACTAGGAAACTTCGAGTAACATTTTAGAGTCTAGAACGTTGAGCTTTAAGGAAAACTGACACAAAATAAACCAACCCGGACCCCCCTTGGATTCCCATCCGGTTTCGAACCACCAAGGGGACAAGGATGGCTAATTTTTAGCTAAGGTGTCCCAAGGTTGGCACAAGTATTTTGTTTCCTTTCATAACATGCATTTTTCATTTCAAACATCACATACACTCTTCTTTCTTCTCTCCTTGGGTTCGTCCGAGCTCACACACACACATACACTTAAATTTTTGCAACTTTGCTCTAGAACATGAAGATTTAGGAATAGTGGGTTGATTCTAGTATTCGGGTTATCATTTAAACAACATTTGGGTTGTCGGATCGTGTCTTAACTCGCTTTCAAAACCCTCTTTGTATGTCTTCTAAATTTCTATTTAACTTGTACTTTTTAATGTCTAATGATGCGTAGAAGTTAGTTGTACGGTACGTTTTCTAAAAATCAAACACGAAAAACTTACGGAAGGTGCGTGTATGGTTCGAACGCCAATAAAAAGAGAACAAGGGTTTGTTATTTTTATGTTGTGGTTGTGATGGTTGAAAAACATTTATTTGCTATTTAGCTTATTGTGGTTAGTAGCTTATTCAACTTATTTATAAGCACTAGTGAACCTATTTATGGGCTTATATTGGTTCGAAAACCACAAGGATAAAAGAATATATATTTTTTGTTACTTACCTTTTATGTCGTATTTTTGTGGACTATTTTGATAGCTTATGGTAATAACCAAATGTACTACGTAGCTTATTAGCTTATTTAAAAGCTTAATATATTTGTTTAGGAGCTTATAAGGCGCACAGCCCAATAAGCCCAATAAGTCGTGGCTTATTGTAAGCTTATTGTGGTTCGGATTATTTTGGTAACTATCGTTTGAGCTTATATTTACTAATGGGCTTTAGTATTGGGCATAAATCATATTTTTTAACTACGGATAACTTAATAGACCTCCATTGGGCCTTAAGGCCCAATAAGAGAAAATAAGTCGTTTTATGGGTTTTGGTGAACTTTTGGAAAGTGAAACATACCTATGTAATGATGTTGAAAGTCGTTTTGGCAAGTACGTTTTGGTAAACGTTGCGAGATATGAATTTGGTATTTTGTCGGAAGATGGTGGAATGGAGGAAAGGTGTTTGAAATTAAGGTTTAAAACCTTGGAAAATGTTGTATAAACAAACAGGTCATGTCAAAATTTTATAAAAATCCCATAATTAGATTTTTATTCGAAAAACTTACTTTTAGGACAAAATTATAAAATATTATTATTTTAATAAGTCGACTAAAAGACGAAAAATATATATTTTATAAATATAAAATATGAAACATTTTAAGTTATTTTATGTAAATGAACGTTTAATTTCCTATAAGCTATACAATTAATTAAGGTAATTAGGGTTACCGAATGGACTTACCGAAGTATATTTTGAATGTCTATTATTTAGTTATATTATATTACTTATCTATTTTACTTAAATAGTAAAAGTATATTATACTAAAGTATGGATTGGAGTATGTTATCTTGAAATATTATGTCTTCAACATCACACCTTGATAACGTAGCAAGGATGAACGTTCTCACAATCTTGTTTGACTCTATGCATCAACCAGAAAATTCTTTGAAGCGTATATCTGAAATGGACATTAATTAGACTAGGTCTTGTTCATACGTCGTTGCATTTGCTTGTTTGATCTTGCTATTGTCACCTTGTTGAGGTGAGTTCTCGTAGCCCCACTTTTTAAATCTTTTTTGTTGGAGGAAAATGATACTTAAATCTGTTTTGAGATGATTTTCTGTACTGTGCAAAAGTTGATTTGTTTTTGGGACAATGTTATGTGCCTATGACTGCTATGTGAATGACATGAGTTTTGGTTGGATATGTTGTGTGGAACTTACTGTGTGGATCTTCTGTGTGGGACTTGTGATCTTTCGCCCTATATATAGCTCCAGCTGGTAAGCTTTAGGTACGTATGAATTGAGAGTTGAGGACATTGTGTGGCAATGGTCCATATGGATGAGATTTAGATAGCATGGAGTTGCTATGTTTGGGAAATTGAATGTGTTGCATGTATTCACTGTCATATTGCACAATTGTCCACTACTGAAAATACGGGCACAACAATTGGGTTTCTTCAAACCTACGAGCTCACCAACTTTATGTTGACCTTTTCGAGTATCGTTTTCAGGTGTTGTTATTGATCAGTGAAGTCAAGTGCGAACTTTAGCAGGCCATAAGAGAATCATGTACGGATCATGTTTTGAGAGACCTTGTATTGACTCTCTATTTTGAAATTAAGTATTTTGAAGATTGTTGTTTTAAGACTAGTATGGACCCCTGCGTGGGTATTTGGTTGTATTTATGTAGACTATTTGATGTGTTCTTGTTGGGACTTCACTCAAGTCTGTACTTGAGGTTGAAGATCATCATGACACTTTTCATTAATGCATTTTAGTTTTCTCTATTGTGTACCTTGTGTTATGATTGATCATTCATCATCGCATACTCGTATTTTCGCCTATGTCAGGGTGTAACATGAACTGCTGTGTTCAAACGTCATTTGACAATGAGGACCGAGGCTTGAACTGTTGTGTTCAAACGTCATTTAACAATGAGGACCGAGGCTTAAACTGTTGTGTTCAAATGATATTTTATATTGATGCCCGGGTTTTAAATTGATTTGTTCAAAAGCCATATATGTCTTTGATTAGATGTTGAGAATAGCCCGAATCCAAGTACCAAGTTACGATTTGTATGACCTGTATTGGACACTAGAAGAGCATGGAGAAATAGAAACATTGGATCCCCTATTTTTGTTGGGTTCCAAGTGGTTAGTAGTCCTAGCTTCTACAATCCTAGGTTCACTACTCGAACACACATGTTTTGTTTCTCTAGGTCTCCATTGAGATGCACTACTTGGTTTTATGTTCTTCATTACAGTTGATTTAACAGGTTTCCTAGGAGGCACTATTTTAGTGGAAGTAAATCTAGTTAAAGGACACTTATTTCCAACTAGAGTGAAATTCCTTCCTGTAGGTACCCATTTATAACCAACATTTTTAAACATGTTGCTAGTAGATTTACATTCTTTCTTTTTAATGGTCTTAACAGACTTCGCTCTAGCACGTGCATTCACATCAGACAAATAATTCACCACGCACAGATCATGATTTGCATCAAATAAGCTTTTTTTGCATGTAGAGCACACAAATTTAGACATACTATTTCCTTTATTCATATTATACTTAACATTCCTAGCGTGGGCTTCTAATCTTTGATATTTCTGGTTGCTACTTGATGTTTGTAGGATCCTAATGTTCTTTGTAGTACTTCTAGGGATTGATCCGCTAGCATTAGTAGAACTTTTTACACTTATAGAAGGCACTAAAGGTTTGTTAGTGGTCTGAGTTTTGTGTACATCTACTCGTTTTTGTGTGGTATTTTCTGATGTGGCATTAGTCTTTTCAAAAGTGCCTTTCCTAGCTTTGTTCATTGGTGTGACAGCAACCAACTTCTCACTTCTAGATGGGGAATTGGGACATGCATCACTAACATATACTAACAACTCCTGAATTTGTTTCGTGTACATACAAGCATAAGCTAACGCATTATCCAAAGGATTTGAGGTTCTAGCTTGTTCAACTATATCACGAAGAGTGTCAGCATTTTCTTTAGTGATCCTAATGTAGTCTACATGTGCTTCCTTAATATTCTTAAGCTTTGAGGAGAGTGGTTCCAAATCTAACTTAAGCACTGGTGGGGCAATCACTTTTGGCTTATACACAGGTTCACGACAATCAACTACACTTTTTCTTTTCAACTCTTGAATGTGATTTTTCAAGTTGGTGATTGTGGTGTCCTTTGCTTGTAGCTGAGCTTTCAATTCATTTATTATGAAAAATTCACGAAATTCAGGAGCATCCCGATTTTCGCATGGTTTGTCATTTTGAAAACTTTCTTCGTTATGTTGGAGTTTTAATTCAAGAAAATACACCGTTGTTAAAGTCTGGAACATGTTTTTGAAAGTTCATTCATTTGTGAAAGCTCAACTGCAAGTTTCAAATTCCTCTCATATTCCTCAATATAACTTCTTTCCATACTTTTATAATCATTAATGACAGCTAGAAAATTAACAGCAGTATGTACAAGATCTTGAGATACAAGTAGCTCCATTAAATGAGCATTTTTCATTTTCAAGACATCAAGAGCAATATTATCATCAAGAAAAGTATTTTGCACAGGTAGCACATTAACAGATTTAACATCAGCATGCATTACAATATTCACAACATCTTGACAGATAATATGCTCTAAAAGAGGTTCATTCTCAAGCTTTAACTCTTTCTTTTCAATTTCAAACAACTTCTTGTCTATAGAACACTGATCAACAACAGCTTCCATTTGGTTAAACACCGTTTTTACTTCATTAAGTTCATTGAGAAGACCATTTTCAAAATCTTTAACTAATGTTTGTATAATTAATTTATAAAAATATCAGAAACATTGTCGAAAATCTGAAAATTTACAACACACAAACGCATACTAGACAGTATAAAGGCCCTATGAAAGAATAAGGAAACAAAAATTAGCTTAACAAATAAGCCGACAAATAAGCTTAGACACTTATAAAGCTTATGAGCTCAAAAACAATAAATACCAAGCGCCCTTGAGTCTCATAACGAAAAGACCCAATGAGGGCGTTGTAGAGTGTGTGTGTGTTAATAAGTGTGGGGATGTATCGCTTGGTCCCGGGTTCGAGTCTTGCTCACCCGGACCAAGTGTCTTCCCTTTTTTTTTATTTTTCGAAAAGTCTAGGGTAGAAAGTGTAAAGAACCAAAGTAAAGGGTAGGCGGGCAAACATTTGGAAATTTACACTACTATGAAAACGTGTGCCCTTAAACTTTGAGAAAAGTACTAAACAAACCCTACGCTTCTAGCTTATTTTTGGCTTATTGAAAAATGAGATTCAGCAAAAACTTAAAACTACAAACTTATAGAGGAGCTTATTCTAAACAACATTAACAAAGACACTTTAAACTTTTAAACATCTCATCATTAAGCTAGAAATAAGCTTTTAAATTTGTACAGAAACAAGGGATTTAAGTGATTTTTGCAACATTTTAGCTTATATCTAGTTATTTCTAGTTGAGAATGGAAAAAATCAATGTTGACTGCTTGTAGATTAAGATGTGTGCAAGAGATATCTAAACAAAAATTAACTAAGCTTTAATAAAAATAACAAGAAAATTGAGCTGAAAATATGCTAGTTTAGCTTAAAACTGAAATAAGCTTTCTCTAATAAGCTAAAAACAAAACTAAAAAAAAACAGGGGGGGGGGGGGGGCCTTTACTACTGAACCTTAAAAGCTGAAATTTTGAATATAAGCTAAGCTATTGATATTAAACTCACCTAGATAAAAGGTTTTTCAATTTTACAACTAAAAATGAAAATTCAAACTGAATTAAGCTAAAATCTAAATGCTGCTATACTACTTTTGAAAGAGATTTTAAGCTATGTTAAAAACTGAATAATGAAATCTAAATGATGAAAAGTAATTAGCTAATGGAATTCTAGAAATATGCTAAATTCTAAATTCTAATACCTACTTATGAATGCCCAAAGTTAGATAGAAAATTGAAAGGCAACAACAGTATTAACTGTTGTTGCTGATGCACTTGACCAAATACTCAAATGCAAGCTAAAATTTGAGAGCTAGAGTCTCTAAAACACTTCACCAAATGCACCTAAGTAAACACAAAACAACTTTGAACTCTAAGTTGCTCTTAAAATTCTAAAATCTAAAACTACTTACAGCTGAAAATTGCCCTGGTGTAAATGCAAGGTTTTTAAACTCTAATCTTTGAAATTCTTCACACTAAACCTTAAAACCTATTTAACTTTTGATGTTATGTCTTATCTCAGCTGTGTAAAAGATTTTCACAAGAATACTTTGACTTTAAAGGTCAAATACAGCTTATACCAAACACTACTTAAGCCAAACTGTCCCACACTATTTGAACTTGAAACTGATTTAAAAACTAATTCTGTTAAAACTTTTTAGCTACTCTCACTAAAACTAACCTAAGTAAGCTAGTTGAACTCTAAAAGTCCTAGCTTATTAGGAAGATTAAGCTAGTTTCTCTCCTAGCTTATTACACTAAAAATGACAGAATTGAGTATTTAGGTTCTTAATGCACTAAAACTAAAACAACTTAAGACATTTGAATCTCTAAGCTAGCTAAACAAGTTTAGACAAGCTTAAGCACAAAAAGAACAATAGAATAAGCTGTTTGATTAAGCTATCAAGTCTAAAGCTACAATGAAATCAAGAAAATGAAACCTGAAATTTGTGTTGTCTCAGAACCAAGCCACTCTATCTGAGTGAGTGGCTTAAAAACTTGAAACCTAATGGCACCTTGCCTCTATTCCCTGAGCTAAAAGCTCAATAAGCTAGTATTAGCTTATTTCTCTCTTGAACTTCAAAATTTGAACACAAATGCCTTAAGTGATCATGCTTTGACTTAAAATTGACCTAAAAGAGTAATGAATGACTGAAAACAAGTTTTAACTAAATTTTGAGCTTATGAACAGTAATAAGCTCTAAAGAGCTTATTTAGAGCTTAATGAGTAAAAATGGCTTATTATTGAAATCAAAGTAAAAGTAAACTTTGAAAATGAATGTTATTACTAAGATGAATGAAGTACAAGAGGAAAAGAAGAGAGTACAAGTGCTTAAAACGTATTACTAAAAGTTTGAAAGTAAATTGCTTAAAATCGAGAAAATTACAAAACTGAAAATTAAAACAAAAACAACTAACTACCCTTGTTTCTTCTGTCTTCTTCCCCTTTTATAACTGAGTCTTCAAACCCATGTGTTTGTTGTGTTAGTTTGGTGAGAGCAAAACCAAAAACAAATCTTGACCGTCGAACAAGCCTTAGGGATTTGTGGGATTGCCAATTGGGATTAGGGTTTTAGTGGGGGACAGGTTCATGTAAGAGGGGGCATGGGGGTCCACCCCCCATCTTATTATTAGTGGGGAGGGGGGAAGGAATGCCTATTTTCTATCGAGGGGATATTATCGTGGGGGTTGGGGGATGGGAAGGGGGAGGGAGGAGGGGGGGGGGAGGCCGGGAGGGGATCATGCGTGGGGGGGAGGAGGTTGGGTGAAGGGGGGGGGAAGGGGGAGGGGGAGGGGGGTACAAGTGCTATTTTTAGTATTCAGGTATTTTTTCATGGGGGGTGAGCGGAAGGTGAAGGTATGTGTGGGATTAGGGTCTAAGGTGAGGGGGGGGAATGGTTTGTCCATGGTGTGGTTTAGGTTGCAGGGTAAAAGGAGGGTAGTTAACCCGTGAGTTGGGTTGTGGGGAAAAAAGGCGGGAAAACTTGTTGTATGAAAAAGAGAGTGACAGGGTGTGGTTTTAGGAGATTGGCACAAATGAGAGTGAAAGTAGTACGTTGTATTGAGGTCTATTCTTATTGATAATATTTCCTTATCGTCGTCCCCTTCCCTCTAGGGTGTTACGTGTCTTGCAATCTCGTCCTTGTGGTTTTTAAACTTTTGGGACTGCAAAAACAATGTCGCCAAGAGTATATAGCTTTTTGCATCACAGTCTTGTGATATACAGTATGAGGACTGCAGTTTTGTCCCCTACTTGATTACTTAGAGTAGATTTGCAAATTAGCCTATGTCTTTACTTTTCTCTTTTCTTCATTAAATATAAGTTTTAGGGATATTTGCAATTTAAGCCCTCAAACTTATATTTCTTCAATTGTTGACTTTTGGATTTGTCGGGGTTGACTTTGACTTTGACTTTGACTTTGACCAATTGACTTTTCTGTTGACTTTTTGACTTGATTGACTTTTCGGCTTCGATTTGGCTTTGTCTTTCACAGTCTTTTCCATTCCGAGTCCGGTTTTGTCGTTTTGGCTTTGTTTTTCGTCCTTTTCTTAGTTATCCGTTCCTGCACAATACAATTAGCAAAACAAGTGTATATTTGGCATTTTAAGTCCGTTTTTGGTTATTTTAGCTCGTTTTTAAAGGTAAAAGGTATGTGTAATTAAGCACATACCATGTACATTTGGCTATAAGCCTTTGCCAATGTAGCAACACCATCACACGGAATAGACATAGGTACTACAAGTTTGGATCATAATGGAATCTCAAGGAGCAAGTTTTTTAGCCATTCAACTTATTTACCAGTAACTACTAAAGCCACAAATTAAGATTCCATTATTGAACCAGTGATGCAAGTTTGTTTCTTGGAAGCCTAAGAAATTGCATCACCACCAAGCAGGAATACCCAGCCACTGGTAGACGAATTGTATTCAGTGTTGCTGATCCAGCTTGCATCAATATATCCTTCTAAAACTGAAGGATAACCAGTATATTTCAATCTATAGTCCATGGTTTTCTTTAAGTACTTTAGTACGCTCTGAATTGCTTGCCAGTGCTGAGTACCAGGATTACTAGTATACTTGCTTAGTTTACCTACAGCAAATGCAATGTCAGGCCTTGTACAAGTCATGGCATACATTAAGCAGCCAATCACCCTAGAATACTTAAGTTGAGATACAGCCTGACCATTATTGGGCATTAGCTTCTTACTTGTATCCATAGGAGTACTCACTAGAGTGCAATCAAAGTAATTAAATTTCTTCATTACCTTCTCAATATAATGAGACTAACAAATTGCTCTCCCTTTACTTTCATGTTTCATCCTTATACCCAGGATAACATCATCCTCCCCTATGTCCTTTATAGAGAACATTGATGACAAAAATTCCTTTTATAGGTCAACCTAAACTTGGTCAGTACCAAAGATTAGCATGTCATCAACATATAGGCAAATTTGCTATATACACATTTGTCAGTTTGGTTAAATAAATAAACATTAGACAAAACCACTTCATTAAATTTTTGATGCCATTGCTTAGGTGCCTGCTTTAGTCCATAGAGAGACTTAATTAGTTTACACACCTTATTTTCATTGCCAAGCATGATGAAGCCTTGAGGTTGGTTCATATAGACCTCCTTATCCAATTCACCATTCAAGAAAGTTGTCTTCACATCCATCTGATGAATAATCAGATTGTGAATTGATGACATAACAATCAGCAGTCTTATGGTACTGATACATGCCACTGGAGCATAAGTATCAAAGTAGTCTATCCTTGACTTTTGTTTAAACCCCTGAATGACCAGCCTTGCCTTAAACTTTTCTATAGTTCCATCTACCTTCAGTTTTCTTTTGAAGATTCATTTGCAACCAAGAGGTTTGAAACCTGGAGGTAGATCAGCCAACACCTAAGTGTTGTTGCCCGTGATGGAGTCCATCTCATCATTAATTGCTTCTTTCCAGAAAGCAACATCCTGAGACTTCATTGCTTTATCAAATGTCTTGGGATCATCCTTAACATTAAAGCAATAGGAGTGTTGGTTAGAGACCTCATCCCTTGTCCCTTTAATTAAGTATAATTGAAATTTAGTGTTAGATATTAGAAAAAGACTCGGTCACCCCGTGTATTTTACTGTTTATTATAGCTCGTAGTTTAATAGTTAATGTATCGACGAGTTTCCAGACTCTATAATAGACGATCCAAAACTCAATTTTAGGTATGCAAGTGAATCCCTAAACCACCAAGTCGACCAAGAGACGATCAAAAGAGCATAGAAGGTCAGAAAAGAGCCTCAAGATCATAGGAAAACTCTTGTAATCTTCGCGCAACCGAATACGCGTTCGATTAAGGTTTCTTTATTAATCGTTCATATATCAAACCGTGTGTATTTTTACAATGACTATCGGCTGATACCTTTAGGTATCTGCCATGTTTATGAAGATCTAATATTTGGTTTGTTTATCTTGATTGCTTAATTTATCGTTGATTGTTGTTTATGTTTATCAATTTATATTCGTTTACGTGCTTAAGTATGCGACCTATCATTCAACTGGGTCTAGTCTTACATATTTAAGCAGTAAGTGGGTAAAGTCTCAATGAGCTAGGGTCTAGTAATAGCACCATTACTTAGATCCTAAGATAGATTATAATCAACATAAGGATACTTTATGCGGATTCATCTAATTGTGACAGGATTAGCGTGTCTAGGTTTTAGGAAGAAGTACCGCCTAAGTCTAGGAAAAATATGCCCATTGAGATAAGACAATCATTGCACTAAATAAACAAACCTGCGTTTTATCAGATTATTCGTGGTTGATACGTTTTCCTTACATTAGTGTTTGACTGTTCCTCTATCGTTTGTTTATATTCTTGTGTGTTTATTGCTTCACTTGTCATCAAAACCTTATGTTAGATATACAAAACCGTGCTAGTCTCTCAGGCTGAAACCTCCCTTTTGCATTAGTTTTAGGTTTAACTTAGATAACTAAAATACTGATAGGATTAGGAATTAACGCTCTCGCTCTTAGTGATCGACACCCCACTTACCATGAAACTTCATCTAACCGGGTACACTGCCCGTTAAAGTGTTGTTTTTAGGTATAGTCGGCATAAAATAAATAGTAAAACTTGATACATAAATAACACCTACTCAACGACACATCAACGAATTACTACCAGTAAAAAGTTTATTTTCTCAAAACGTTGGTCTTTATTGAAAAAAATTCTTATAAAGGTACTAATTACTAGATTTAATGTTTGATTATTTCTTCGGATTTTGCCCTTCGAAATAATCAAATAAGAAATCTAAATAATCCGAAAACTATTAATCAATAATCCCTTTTTAAATCCACACTTAATCCACTCATCATAATCACTTAACAAGCGTAGATAAACTATTCACTAAGCATACTAATTAAGCTAGCAACGATAGAATAAATAAGCATAACCATTTTTAAACTAAATAATAAGCTACAACTACTAATAAGAGAAAAGGAAAAAAAAGAACCCGATTGAAGAAAATGAGACGAATTTAAACCACCCGGTCTTATAAACTTAATTAAACACTAAAGATTAAAACTTATTAGTTTATATAACTACTTAGTTAATAAAGTTGCAAACTTTATATACTAAATGGCTTTAAAAACTAAAAAAGCTTTAAAATTTAATAGTAAAATAAGCTTATAAGACCCATAAGCTCCTCGCCTAAGTGTTGGATCGATTTCATCAACATTAAAACAATCAAAGTTATGATAAACAAGATATATTAATAAGCTACTAATTATTCTAAAGACAATAAGCTAATAAAAATAAAAACTTTAGATCTAAATCCATCCGAAACTAAGGTGTTAATCAAGTGAACTCGGATCGGTCATAATTAAGGATTTAGATCTAGAAAAATATAAGCTAGAATTAAAAAGAAACAAATTCTATGCTAGAAAATAAGCTAAAATAAGCCTACTCGAAAAGCTATAAATAAAAAACAATATAAAATAAGCTAGTCTAAATAAGCTATGAAAGTAGCTTATTAGAATATAAGCTTAAGAGATCGGATCTAAAAATAAGCTATAAGCAATAGCTTATTTAGAAATAAGCTAAATAGATAATAAGAAAAAGAGAGGATTAAGAAAAGAAAATAAGCCAAGAAACACCAACCTTAATAAAGCATCTTCATTAAATAATAAACTCAAAAGTATAAATAAGCCAAATCCAATAAGCTATAAAAGCTTTTACAATAATCCCAAAATTAGCTTCACTATACTAAATCTACTCCTACTCCTAAACTAATAAGCTTAAAATTAAGAGAAAAATAAACTAAATCTAACACCTCCCACTGCTGCTATGCGTGTGGTTTATAAAGCCCCCAAGCCCACTGAGGGGCATTTTCGTCCTTTAAATTGATCAGCCAATAAGAGCTCCAGATCTAGGGGTATTTTGGTCATTTGATTCCCAAACGCGTTATTAATAAGCCAATGATTAGCCCTTCCTCATACCTAGTAACTGACAGCTGCTAAATTCTAGATCCACCAATCAGAGTTCGCCACGTCAGCATCTAGATTATTCTTTGTTGATTCGGGTGTCCAGAGCCAACCAACGAACCAATTCCTAGCCTCCATCCGAACCTGAAACCTCGTACCGAACCTGAAACCTCGTATTAATTATTAGATGGCCACGTGTCACCACCTGAGTGGTGCCACGTGGCATGGTAACTTTTCCGGCATCGTCACCGGGGCCACCGCCGGACCACCGGTCAACGGTGGCGGACCACCGTGAACCATTGTCGGACTACCACAGAACCATCGCCGGACCGCCGATCAACCACCGTCGGACCGCCGGTCAACCACCGGTCAACGGTGGGCGACCGCCAATCAACGACAGTTGGAATAGTAGTCTAGTCAGGTCGGGGTGCCACGTGGCATGCCACGTAGATCCACGTGTCAGCCACGTGTGTCCACGTGGCCTGTTACGTGGCCGAGGAGTATTATAGCAAAGATGGCAACTGCAGGGCTCGAACCTATGACCTTTAGGTCACAGACTCAAACACACCCATAATTACCATATGAGCTAGCCTCGTACATCATAATATATGGGACATAATATTCCTTTTATGCTATTTTTGGCCCAGTTCAGATTTATATTATATAAAAGGTTCAAAATAGGCGTGTAAGGGTTTAAATAAGAAAGGTTCAAGATAGAAAGGACGATACCGTTAGAGTCGTAATTTCGTGCTCTTTCCAATGGAGTGATCGTGGGATTTTTATGAGTTCCTTGTCTACTACTTCTCTAACTTTAAGGCTCCTAAGAAGGTTTTTAGTAAGCTTAAAAGCATTAGAAGAATTTTTTTTGGGTGGTTGTTTAGATGAAAACAAAATCTCATGGATTGCTTAGGATAAAATCATCTCCCCTCTTGGTAAAGGAGGTCTTGGAATTACCAGCTTAAGTGTTTGTAATCAAGCCATGCTTACGAAATGGTGGTGGAGATTTAAAAACGAATAACATGCTACATGGTGCAAAGTTATACGCTCTATTCATGGTCCACGCGGCGGCCTTCAAGATAACTCCTCTCTCAAGTCCAACTCGGGCCCATGGTATCACATCATGAAACTTAAAGACGTCTTTCTCAACTTAGGGATCAACTTACCTTCTCTCTTTCAGAATAAAATTGGAAATGGTCAAAATATAAGATTTAGGCAAGACAATTGGTTGGGTGGGCCACCTCTTTGCATATCGTTCCCTCGTTTATATCGCCTTTATTTGAATCCAGATTGTTATGTTTGGGAAAGAGCACCTATTGTTATACAACCTCCATTGTCTTTAACACATGTTTGTTCTTATGCCTTACCCCCTCGTCTTTGTTATAATTGGGCTTGGAGCAAGGCTCTTTACTTTACTCGTGAGGTAGAGGAAATAAGAGATTTGCCCAACCTTTTATCACAACTTTGGCTTTCCAATGAACAAGACCCATGGGAATTTACCGTTAACGCTTCTAGGAAATTCACAATTAAAGGTTTGAGAACTCACATCACCTCTATATCTCAACCCTTGTTATCTTAGC
The DNA here is from genome assembly GCA_026074375.1 of Tanacetum coccineum. Taxonomy (NCBI): domain Eukaryota; kingdom Viridiplantae; phylum Streptophyta; class Magnoliopsida; order Asterales; family Asteraceae; genus Tanacetum; species Tanacetum coccineum. The sequence goes on from BQNB010095331.1 coordinate 19,023, forward strand.
CGACTAGATGGAATAAGATTGTTCCTTCGAAGATTAACGTTAATACTTGGAGGGTCATGCATTCTAGATTGCAAACTAGGTAGAACCTTGACCGAAGGGGGGTGGATTTAGATTTGGTTAGATGTCCTGTATGCAATGAAGACATTGAAAAAGAAGACCACGTTTTCGTTCATTGTGAAATGGCGGTTGACATATGGAAGGATGTCCTTAATTGGTGGCAGATTGCAAATACTCAGTTTCACAACCTTCTATGGTATGATTCATATGGCAGACCATGCATTGTTTGTAGCCAAGCACTCGAGATTTTTTGATGTCATGTCTCCAAACTACTATTTGGTGCCTTTGAAAATTTTGGAATGAGGTAATTTTCTTCGTGAAGATGCCAAGCAAAGATCTCCTATTGTGACATTAAGATCTTGTCTTACACTTGGGTTTCTAGTAGAGTAGGGAAATCTTGTTAAATTAGATGAATGGATTAATTTACACACATGTAACGCCTCTTTATCACCTTGTATCACTTACCTTAACGTATTGCTGTTTTCTAATCTCAATGAGATATAAAATATTTAATCATTAAATGTGGATTATAGTATTGTTGTTTCTTTGTTGTCCCAGTTTAAAGTTCTGTGTGAGAGAGAAAATAGGGACAAAGAATGGGGAAACTGAACAAACTCGAAACGGATACAATCACAAAGATGAATGGGTGAACGTAACAAGGAAGAAGAGAAGGGATCGAGTTTTGGATGCCCCTCATCCTATCAAAAATCCGCTAGGAAGGAAGCAAACTTCTGACTTCGATAGGGTCATGAGAGAAAAGTCTACCTCTTTCTTCTTCACAAACTTTCCAGAAACATGGGACTTGGGTGACCTCTGGAAAATGTTTAGGAGGTATGGTAAAGTGGTTGATGTGTATTCCACCTTAAGATATCAATGAGGGAAAAATATAGTTTGGGTTTTGTTTGATTTGTTAACATCGAGGACTTGGATTAGTTGTGAATGATAGGTTGAAAGGTATATAAATCTTTTGAGAGATTCTGAGTGGCTAGGGAGGGTTGTGCATTGCATCACTGGGTCCATGATGTCAGTCTTCAATGTCAGCAATCATCTTTGTGATTCTTGACAGCAGATGTATTGACCCGGTTTCTGCCTAAGTGTAAGGAGGGCTTCTTTCTTTTCACCCTTTATCTTAACTTTTCTTTTTAATTCTTCAACCCCTTCAGCGCTTACCGAGACTTCATAACTAGTACCTTGTTGGGTTTATTCCAGTACTAGCTCCATCTCAGTCGGCACTTTTCCCTTATTCTCACTTTTACTCTTTTTTTCATACCAAAGGACTACTACACTATCTAGTAGAAGATCCTTGGGTATATCCCTCCGGTTCTGGCTGGATCATGGGAATGAATACCTAAACTTAACCACCTTATAACTCCAATTCATTAATTTAAATGGTCGGTCTTTGGTACTTCCACATTCTTGCCAACACGTAACCATTTGCTCCCCCTTTATATGTGTACCGATTAATCGAAAGAGTTTAGCACATACATGGGATAGCGTACACTTGAGATCTTGAAAATCACATCTTTAGCAATATATTTTAATCATATTTTCTCTCCTTATCAAAAATATTAAATCTCTTGATATTTTGGATATCAATTGATTCAAATATAACTGCTTTCGGGGAAAAATATCCAATTATTAACAAGCCGTATTAGGAATATTTTTAATGCTCCCCCTTAAATTATGAGGGTCTTATATAGTTTTTGAGTATGTTAATTTGAAAAATTTTGAATTTACTAAGAAATTCTTAAAAATTCATACTCAAACACTATATATGCCTAATTTTTAAGTCTACACTACACATTTATATATTCACAAGATTAATATGTACGAGGTTTGACATGAATGATGAGAACATCATATGATAGAATCATATGGTTCTTTGTAGCAGTTGTAGGTCTTCCATGTAGTCTCTCTTAAGAAGTTGTCTTAGCTTCCTTCTAAATTAGCAATCCTTTCTTAAGGAGATTCAAAGCAGATGCGCAAGCCGCATCAAGCAGTCTTGATGTATAAAGCCCAAATTGTTGTCTTAGGAGTAGAATATCTCTTGTTGGATCCCACTTCAATAGATCAAATTCCTTAAACTTGTTTAAGGTTTACTTATATTAGATAAATCTAACACAGCTATAGTAGAAACTTTGTTAAGTGTATTAAAGATTATGCGGAATCTAATCTTTAATATTAGAAGAATTCTTAATGAAACAGTAAAACACAATGAATTCAATAAACAATAAAAGCTCCAATATTATTAAGAATAATACGAATACTCTCCTAGTATTAAGGTTACAAAACCTTGAAGCTATAACGATATCAAAACAAAAGATTTCTAGATAGCAAACTCTATGCCCTAGGACCTCCTTTTATACACCAAGGAGTCCTAGTCGATTTACAATATATTCCTAAAACTTAGAATATTCTCTATGATCTATTCTATAAATATCAAATACTTATCATGTAAGTAATCTTGATCTCCAAATAATCTTTATCCTTTCTTCTGTCTTTATCCTTTCTCTAACAGTAAAAACTCTTTCAGCAGTCTTAATCTTTGAGCAGTTGTAACTTATACACCAGCAGCATTAACTGAGCACAAGCAGTAGTAACTACTTAGAATATTTTCTTCAATCTTCACCAGCAGTACTAACTTTACACTAGCAGTACTAACTTTATACTAGCAGTACTAATATATACTAACAGTAGTAACTGTGAACTAGTAGTACTAACTTTATACTAGCAGCACTAACTACTTAGCATATTTTTCATTAAAGTTAATGAACATCACTAACTTTAGCTTAGCAGCAGTAACACAAACCTGAGCAGTAGTAACTCTAAGATCATCAAGAAGTCTTTTAATCCTAACAATCCTCCCTTAAACTTGATATTCTTCTTTAAAATCTAAAGTTTCTTCATTGAAAGCTTCATTAATCACAAGGAAGATGCTTCCAAATACTTTATTGATTCTTAAGCTGTTTTGTGAGAAGTTTAAGAAGTTGATATACCATTTCACTGAAATGATCACATTGAAGCTTCTTGTTTAACATATCAGTAATTGTAGCAGGTGTAAGGAGATATCTCTTTTCTACCAGCATATGAATGTACACATGTTGCATCCTCAATGAATGAACTCCACATGAATCATATATTTTTTAATCTAACACTCTGTAATCCTGTTGATTCCTCCAGACTCTGTCTTCAACATGTGGATCAAACATTGTCTTCAAATCTCCATATGAAATCAAATCTAAGTCTTCCACTGACCTTGTTGATCCATATTTAGCTTTTACCAATTTGTACAAGTCTTCCAAATCTTGCATGTCAAAACTTTTAAGCATTTGACTAAAGACCCTGTACATCTTTGAACTTCCATCAGCTCTTATTATTTGATAGTAGCTGTTCTTTCCTTCTTTATGGATTTTCCAGTCCACAATGGTTGGAGGCTTAGTAGCCAAAGGAATAGCATCAATTGCTACTTCCTCTTCATCAAGAACAATTTCTATTAGACTTTGAAGCTCTGCTGTCTCTTTATCCTCATCCACCTTCTGCTTCTTAATACTTTCTTGTTCCAACTCTTCTCCTGCTCTTTTAGAACTACCTTCCATCACTTCTGCTTCAGCTTTCTTATAATTCTCTTTCACCAACTCAGTCCTGAAGTCAACAAAGGTATTCACCCTTTTCATTGCTTTGTCAAATAATTCTTGAATATTGGCAAAGGACTTGTTCTTCAAACTTTTGGGCTTCCATCCTTCCATGTTTTTCAGATAAGTACACATGATACTCCTTTGTTAAGCTCTTGTTGGTGGTATGTTCCTCTTTTCTTCTGCTCTCTTAGCTGCAAAATATTTTCTTCTTTGCTCTAAGAATTGTACAAACAATCTTGCCTTTTCTTCATCACTCAATTCTTCTTGCTCTTGAGCTTGTAGTCTTTGAGCCAACTAATAATCAGCTTTAATTTTAGCCTCAACATCATCCCAAGCTATGTTGGCTTCTTCAACTTGTTGAGCTTTTTCTCTGTCAAGCCTTTCTTCTTCTTCTTCTTCAGCTTGTAGCTTAAAGGGAAGTTCTTCATCAAGCCTGAGTAGATCTTTCTTAGACATTTTCTTCACAGGTTCTGGTTCAACCATTTTGCCTTTACCCTTGTCCGAAACCTTGACCTATGATGGTTGTTGTAAAGAAACTGTTAGTGTAGGTGCTTGCTCCTGTTCATGAAAAACAATCCCTTTAGCCTTAGGTCTTGTGCTATCAGCTATAATTGTTATAGCAGCAGTTGTTGTTGTAAGTGTTGGTGTTGTTGTACCCTGCTTTGGTTCTTGTATCACAACCTTATCAGCCTTGGGTTTTGCACTCTTTAACTCTACCAGTGCTTGAGCCAAAGTTATTTCAACATTAATTATTGCAGTTGTTGTAGTTGGAGTTGTAGCAGCACTAACTGGAATTGTAACAACAGTAACTTCTTCAACCACACTTCTTGTTTCCTTAGCAGTGTTAACTACATCTACACTTTAAACAATTACCTCATCACCATCTAAGTCATTAACACCAAACATATCTTCATCAGTCTAAACATTGACCAAGTAAATATCTTCATTAGTATCAATATCAACTATCCTCCCCTGTTTGAATGCATCCTCTTCACCCAAACCTTCATCTTTAGAGGATTCAACCCTTCTTGATTAACCAACTTTGTATAATCTTTTAAGTCGATGAGTTCTTGACTTATTAATCCTCTCTAGCTTCTTGACTCTCCTTTTCAAACTTGCAATCTCATTAGCTTGAGTGGTCTTTGTAGTCTCCAAATCAAGAACTCTTGTTTGTAAATTGGTACATAATTCCATCAATTCCTTTAGTTTCATTCTATCCTTACCACTTCGAAGTGTGTTACCTCTTACGAGCAGTGGATCATTGGAATGTTTAGATACATTCTCAAACCTAGTTTAAGCTATAGTATCCCCCATGGTTTATTGGCACCTGGGACCACTACCTGAACTAGTTCTTGGGGAACTTGGTTCATTAAGTGTTGCCTTGGATCGGGTCTTATAGATGTCACCCCTATCCTGCTCTGCATATAAGCTAGTAGCAGTAGTGGCAGCCCTCACCAAACTGTCATCCATCTCCCCATTGACAGCCTCATCTGCAACATTATCACTAGGAACACTAGACTAAGGTACCTGAGTGTCCTTTCTCTTTGGCCTTCTTGATCTTTGTTTCATTTGAGGTTAAGATGTTGATGGTTGAATAAAAGTGAGTGTGTGATAGGGATCAGTATGTATTGCTGAACCTTTACCCATTTCTGATTGATCTTGTACCACCATTGTTTGGAATAATGGTGGTTCTCTTCTAGAAAAGCCTTTTCCTACCCTTCTCATATTCCTAAATATCTTATTAGTGTGAGAGGGTGCAATGTAAATTATCTTGTGACTTGCCATCCCATCAACTTGTTTATCCAGAAATACTTGCACAAACCTTGGATACATCAAGAATTTACCCACATTATCCAAGTTCTTTACCATACTTTCAAAAATGTATTTTGAAAAGTTAAACTTCTGGTTTATAGCTAAGCAGATAATTGTAGATGCCATAGTGCTACTAAACTCATTCTATGCAGTAGTCTTAGAACTTGGGCATTGTAAAACAGTATGAATAAGGAATTTCTATTGTGGGGAAAAGAATGCCTTATAAAAAGTAAGCTTCTCAGAAATTTTCTCATACCCCATCAGTGTAAGTTGTTCAAAGATAGTATCATTGGGTAGACAATCAACACCATCAGTATCTTCTAGTTAGAGATTTGTTCTCACAGTTGATTCAGTTATGATTATCTTCTTTCCATCCACTAGGGCTTGAAACTGTACTTCCCCATTGACAGTTTTTGCCTTGACAATTGCCCAAAATTGTTCAATACACAAAGTATAGATTGTAGGATTAACCATTAATGCATGCTTAATAGAGTGTGCATTCAAGAAATCCACAATTTGTTCAAACCCTTCACTTTTTGTGGGTTTAGACAAGAACGCGACCATGTAATGAGTATCAGTAAACTTTAGGGTCGTCATTATGTTGTGTTTTGATGATGGATGATGAAATTGAGTTAGGGTTTATGATTAGAGAGTATTTGAAAGATTGAAATCAATTAAATGAATGAATGAAACCCTTAATCAAAGTATTTATGAAAATACTCTCAACAGCATTAACGTTCAACTGGCAGTACTAAGTTATGCCTAGCAACATTAACTTTCAACAGCAGTATTAAGTTTATGCCTAGCAGCATTAACTTTTACCAGCATTATTAAGTTATACCTAGCAGCATTAACTTTGAGTTACTAGCATTAACTTCAATTCCAGTGCAAACACTCTGTTTGTTTTTATTTCACACAACTCTCTTTTTGTTTTTATTCTTACCAATTCTCTCAATTCTTTTTACTCACTAAAATCACTCTGTCTGTTTTTATTTCACATAGCTCTCTTTCTGTTTTTTGACTCACAAATTCTCTCGATTCTTTTACTCACCAAATCACTCCGTCTATTTTTATTCCACATAATCTAACACTTTTCTTTGCTTTTCTTGCAAAATGTTATTTCAAAACCAAGAAAAACACAATCCATAGCAACTTTCATAGTATTAATTATACCTAGCAGTATTAAGTATAACTAATAGCATAAACTCAGCAGTATTAAGTATAACCAGCAGTACTAATTATACTTAACAGCAGAAACTTTTAATGACATAAACAACAGTATTAATTCATACAAAACTCTACAAAAACATGAAGAGATAAAAGACTTTGAGGATTTAGCATTCCAATACTAGAAATCAAATATTGAATTC
>BQNB010095332.1:0-25896 GCA_026074375.1 Tanacetum coccineum
TAGTCTTTGATATTCACAATCAAAGTTTCTATCATAGTTGTTTTGGATTTATTCAATACAACTTAGCCTTATACAAACTAAGCAATATCTATTCTATTAGGATTAACAATTCATGTCATTAAAAGTTTCTGTTGTTAAGTATAATTAGTGCTGCTAGTTATACTTAATACTGCTAAGTTAATGCTGTTAGTTATACTTAATACTACTGGTATAATTAACATTGTGAAAATTATAAGAAAAAGAATTGAGAGAGTTGGTGAGGATAAAAACAGAAAGAGAGATGTGTAAAAACAGACAGAGTAATTTAGTGAGAAAAAGAATTGAGAGAGTTAGTGAGAATAAAAATAGAAAGAGAGATGTGTGGAATAAAAACAGACAGAGAGTTTTAGTGAGTAAAAGAATTGAGAGAAGTGGTGAGTTGAAAAACAGAAAGAGAGTTGAATATATTAAAAACAGACAGAGTGTTTGGAATGGAATTAGAGGTAATGCTGGTGACTTAAAGTTAATGCTGCTAGGCATAACTTAATGTTGCTAGGCATAAGTTAATACTGCTGGCATAACTTAATGCTGTTAGGCATAAGTTAATGCTGCTAGGCATGAATTACTACTCTAGATTACTTACTACTGCCAGCTGCAAGTTAATGCTTCCAGGCATAACTTACTACTGTTGTTAAACGTTAATGCTGTTGAGGGTATTTTCATAAATACTTCGATAAAGGGTTTCAATCACTCATTTAATCAATTTCATTCAATCAGATACTCTCTAATCACAAATCTTAACTCAATTTCATCATTCATCATCAAAACCCAACACAATGATGACCCTACAGTTTGCTGATACTCACAATTTGGTCGCATTTTTGTCTAAACCTGCTGAAAGTAAAGGGTTTGAGCAGATAGTGGATTTTCTTAATGCAAATCCTATAAGATATGCACTAACGATCAATCCTACAATCTATACTTCATGTATTGAACAGTTCTGGGCTACTATCAAGGCAAAAACTGTCAATGGGGAAGTACAGTTACAAGCCCTAGTGGATGGAAAGAAGATCATCATTACTGAGTCAATTGTGAGAAGAGATCTTTAACTAGAAGATGCTAAAGGTATTGATTGTCTACCCAATGCTACTATCTTTGAACAGCTCACACTCATGGGGTATGAGAAAGTTTCACATAAACTTACTTTCTATAAGGCATTCTTTTCCTCTCAATGGAAATTCCTTATTCATACTGTTTTACAGTGTCTAAGTGCTAAGACTACTGCATGGAATGAGTTTAGTAGCACTATGGCATCTGCAATCATATGTTTAGCTACAAACCAGAAGTTTGACTTTTCAAAGTACATATTTGAAAGTATGGTGAAGAACTTGGAGAATGTGTCTGGTAAATTCTTGATGTATCCAAGATTTTTATAAGTGTTTTTGGAGAAATAACTAGAAGGAATGTCAAATCATAAAAGGATTTATGTTACACCCTCTCACACTAAGAAGATTTTTGGAAATATGAGAAGGGTAGGGAAAGGCTTTTCTGGAAGAGAAACACCCTTATTTCAAACAATGGTGGTACAACATCAAGAATAAATAAGTGAAGGTTTGGCAAATTTCATGGATCCCCATCACACACCCACTATTATTCAACCATCAACATCTCAACCTCAAAAGAAACAAAGATCAAGAAGGTCAAAGAGAAAGGACACTGAGGTACCTCAGCCTAGTGGTCCTACAACCAATGTAGCAGATGAGGCTGTCAATGAGGAGATGTATGACAGTTTGGTGAAGGCTGCCACTATTGCTTCTAGCTTAGAAACAGAGCAGGACAGTGGTAACATCCTTAAGACCTGATCCAAGGCAACACCTAATGAACCAAGTTCCTCAGGAACTAGTTCAGGTAGTGGTCCCAGGCGCCAAGAAACCATAGTTGATACAATTGCTCAGACTAGGTCTAAGAATGCATCCAAACTTTCTAATGATCCACTGCTCGCAAGAGGTAACACACTTCGAAGTGGTGAGGATAGTCTGAAACTAAAGGAATTGATGGAATTATGTACCAATTTACAACAAAGGGTTCTTGATTTGGAGAAGACAAAGACCACTCAGCAAAATGAAATTGCTAGTTTGAAGAGGAGGGTCAAGACACTTAAATAGGAAAAGAGGTCAAGAACTTATGGGCTGAAGAGGTTACACAAAGTTGGTATGTCTAGAAGGGTAGTTTCCTCTGGTGATGAAGAAGATTTGGGTGAGGATGCATCCAAACAGGAGAGGAGGACTAATGCTATTGATGCTGATGAAGACATTACTCTGGTTAATGTTCAAGATGATGCTGATAAAGAGATGTTTGATGTGGATATTTTAAATGGTGATGAGATGTTTGCAGAACAAGAAGTTGCTGCTAAAGATGTGAATTTAACTGTTGATGAAGTTACTTTGGCTCAAGCACTTGCAGCTTTGAAAAGTGTAAAATCCAAGGTAAAAGGGGATGTAATAAAAGAGCTAAGTATACCAGTTAGTGCTGCCAATGCTCCAACAAAAGTTAGTGCTGCCAGTGCTTTAATAAAGGTTAGTGCTGCTACAACAACAACTACTACAATTCCAACCCCAAGGTGAAAGGTGTTGTTATACAAGAGCTGGGTGAGTTTACAATAACAAAATCTTCACAACTATCTTCACTACAATCACAGGACAAGGACAAAGGGATAATGGTAGAAGAACCTATGAAGACTATGAAAAAGAAAGATCTAATCAAGCTTAATAAAGAAACTGCTAAAAGATTACAAGCTGAGTTTGATGAAGAGGAAAGACATGCAAGGGAGAAGGATGAAGCCAATATTGCCTTGACTGAAGAATGGGATGATATTCAGGCTAAGATTAAGGCTGATCATGAATTGGCTCAAAGACTACAAGCAGAGGGGCAAGAAGAGTTGTATGTTGAAGAAAAGGCTACATTATTTCCAACTACTTCTTATAGAAAAAGAAGATAGCCATTTTGCAGCTAAGAGAGCAAAAGAGCAATGAAAAACAAACCCACCCAGCTCAACAAAGTAAATATCATGTGTACTTACCTAAAGCATTTGAAAGGAATGAAGCTCAAAGACTTGAAGAACAAATTCTTTTGATTCTATTCAGATAGTATTGACAGAGCTTTCAAGAGGGTGGAATACATTTGTTGAACTTAAAATTAGACTTTGGTGGAAGGTGTTTAAAGAGAGAATTGAGAAGAATTAGAAAAGAGAGTACTAAGAAGCAGAAGGTGGATGAGGATAAAGACACATCAGGAGCTTCAAAGTCTAATGGAAGTCATTCCAGATGAAGAAGAAGTTGCAATTGATGTTGTACCTTTAGCTATTAAGTCTCCAAGTATTGTTGGCTGGAAGATTCACAAAGAAGGAAAGGAAAGCTATTATCAAATAATGAGAGCTGATGGAAAGTCTAAAATGTACAAAATCTTTAGTCATATGCTTAAAAGTTTTAGCAGGGAAGATTTAAAAGATTTGTACAAGTGGCAACGCACAAGTAAGGTAGTATGAAGACTATTACAAGGCCCCTAAGAGTATATTAAATGCATGTGAAATAATTTAAGAGGGATCAACCATATTAAGGGTAAGGTAGTATGAAGACTGTTACCGATGGTATCCTTTCTACACACTCGCGTTTTCCTAGACGTCTATGCTAATTTAATATCTTATGGCTAGTTTTCTAGAGCCTAACACGCACATCCATCAACAAGAAGCAACATCAAAAGGATCTACAACCTAAGTTTCATGCAATCATAAGTAAATACAAAGGAGGGTTTAGCCTAGCATGTTAAAGATAAAGCATGAATATATAAATCAATCACACAATACATAAACATATTGAATGATTAATGATAAATAATCTTACTTGATTAAAACATGGATTAAAGGTAGTTACAATAGGGTTTTGAGGCCCTAAAAACGACCTTAAAAGCTGCTGGAATGACTAGGGTTCGTCTCCCTAAAATTATACAAAGTTACACACTTAAAACCCTAATTTCGGTTTAATATATATAGGAAAATCGCTGCGACGGCGTCGCTTTGAAATCCTGAGGCCGTCACCACGTAGATGGTTCTAGATCCTCTTTAAGTCGGCTATGTCCTGACGCCGTCACCAGATAGATCACGACGGCATCGCTTTATGCCTGCGACGCCGTCTCCACGCACTGTATGCATAAATCTTCAAGAGATTTGGTGTAGGCCCGTAATCTTGTCCGTTTCTTCTCCAAATGAGCCCAAGTCACGTATATTTCCTCCAAATGTCATCCAAGTGCTAAAAACCTGAAAACAAACGATTAAGCACATAATCTGGGCATATTTGCATGATTTAAGGGGTTAAATGACCCCGAAATAGTGTATAAAATGACACCTTATCAAATACCCCTGCACTTGGGATTTGCTTGTCCTCAAGCAAATGGGGTTTTCTACCTAGACAATAGCAATATTAAGGTCATTTAACCTACTCTTTAAAAGTATTTTACAACACAACCTTCTAGACCTCGTAATTACAAGCACGGAAAGTATATACTAGCACCTCACATAAGTGTTTGTGATTCTCTCTTTCACTCGGGTGTATAATAAGTATAATAAACTATAACAACTATGAGGAAACGGAAAATCAACACTCATTACCTGTCATAGCATATATATTACCATAGGATTGGTAAATGATCAAACCTCCACCGCTAGCGCAAGTATTATTCAGAACTATCAAAGAGGTCTTTTAAAGGGTTATGGGGTGTATGTGTAAGATAACATTAACGGAAACAGAAATAGATGGGATACATTTGGGGAGTGACTTTTTGGTGAATTTGGAGTGGAAGGGTTAGCTAATCATTTATAAGAATACACGTTGGTTGGGTTGCTATGCCAAAGACTCGAACAAAATATACAAACTATACACAACTCTACATCAATCTCTTTCTTTTTCTTTTCTTGACTCTGATATAAACATAACATAGGCAAATGGCAGCCCGCATATTTTTTTCACTCTTTTTTTATATACATTTTTTAACGTACACTTTTGCCTTGCCATTGCTTAAACATATAATACATCATGGGGGTTTGTAGATACACCCCTATACTTGAACTTTTACATACTCGATTATTTACAATCTAACTAATGACCCGATTTGAGATGGAACAAAATAACATGGAGCTTTTTGAGCTCTATTGGGGGTAATAAATTACTTCTTCCCCAATTCTTTATAAGATGAATACTATCATGAGTCCCAATCATCCCAAAATAGTATTTACAAGGATAAAGACTTAGCAACCGTGTACTCAATAATTAACTTGGGTTAAAACAATAATGTACTAAAAGTGAGTACATACAAGGTAGACTAAGGCAATTTAGGTGTAACAATTGGTTCAAGGGTGACAATGCTCTTCATTAATAGTCCGACTTAACCAAAAAATTACGAGAACCGTGAAAAGGATAGGCTCGGAGGGTTGTACTAGGGGTATCCTACACTAAAAATGAGTGCATAGCAATGGTATGGGATAGTTATATGATCGGTGTGACCATAATAACAATTACGGGTTTAAAAACATGGGTTAATCCTAGTGCCTCTTATCTAGCAAATCCTAATACTTACTATGCGGTCTCGAGATGCATCACAAAAACAAGTTCTAGAATTTAATATACTATCGGTACACTCATATAATTTAATATTGATACCAATGCTCCAGAAAAGGCGACAAAGACCATACGTACACATCCGTAACGACAGAATAGAAACATATGACTGCATTCGAACCTTAACTCGAGAAAGCTAAAGGTTTAACTATCTTGGGTATCAATAATGGATACCCGAATCCTAATAGATCAAAGCGAACCTCCACATTTTTTTGTGGGTGGATTTTGAGGGTTTTTTTATGCTAGTCATAAAGACTCCTATCCATGAGACGCTATTAATACTCGGTTTTCATCTGTGTGTGTCATAAATTTTGTTAAATTTTGGTTAAAATTACCTTTTATGCTATGTTTCGATATACACCATTATTAAGGAACAAGCAAAATGACAATTGAAGGATATTTCCTAAGGCTTATTTCCCCTACACTTAAGTTGAACAATATCCCCGATGTTCTGTAGAAGTACCTGTATAAACGAATCAAGGGAAAAGAAAACAAGTAAAAGAAACTAGTACTATCCCATGTTTTTTGCTCAATATGGAGCAAGAAACATGCGATAACTGGTTTAAATCGTCTCCAAGAATCTCCGAAAGAAACCTTCCTAAGAACTTCCAATGCTTCTTCTCATCAAATATAACTGTAAATCAAGACAATAGACAACTAGCACCAAACATGAAATCTAACGGGTGAATGATAAAGTACAACCTCATTAACTAGGTTTAGACTCTACGAAAACAAATAAAGGATAAGATGAATGTGTTAATTTAATTGTGGTTTCTAAGCTTTTTTTCATCAAATATAACCTTACTCTTGACTAATCTGCATTTAAACCTATAACTAACCCCATGACAAGTGGGCTTACAATTCAATGCATACAGTACGCCTATATGGGTCTTCGATAGTAGCCTGCCAAAATTTGGTTTTTATTCGAGAAGTCGAAAGCAATGCTTATATAGATGCATACATTACATTCGATTGGGGGGCTTGATGACACACACCCTGCCTCTCACAAGCTCATCCCATTCGAGCTTGAATGGGATCCTCTTCCCAATTGCACCATGGGATCTTTGAATAGTTTCGAGTGGCGTAAAATCAACTTCGGGATGATTACTAGTATGGGAATCCGCTACGCGAAGACCCTAACCCTTCGCGGTAAGGCCTTCAACGAAACTAGGGCAAATGTCAGACTTGTTCAAGTCAATCACCCACGATCTCCCTCTCTATCAAAGCTTTCCAGCCAAGATAAAGAACGTGGCATGACATTTCCCCTGGAATCATCGCCTTGAAAATGCTGAGGACATCACCGTGAATTGTGATATGCGCCCGCGTTCCATCTCATTTCTACACCTATAAATAGATGACAAGGTCTTCAGGTATGGCTAAGGCCCTCATACATACTTATTCACTATACTTTACATTACAAAGCACACACTTACTCTCACGCCGGAGGTGATTCGCAAGGACACCCCCTACGCTTCACTTAACGTAGTGTTTCTATTTGTGTTGACACAGGTTATCCAAGACTTGGCAATCCCGCAATCACCCCAAGAACTCTTCGATCCTTTCGAAGCCTGATCGTGCCCAAATTGCAGCAAACAAGTTTCGTTGTCGGCGTTTTACTCGGCGCTAAGAATGATTTCGAGAGTATGCTAGAGGTTTTGGTACTTTCACGTGTGCTCAGATGTAGACGCTGATCTACATGTCGACATACGTAACGATCATAAAATTCTTAGCGTACATTTAGATATGACGCCGTCTTGGGTCGTTTGTTATAGAACATACTGTAAATGTCGTTCTTGATGAAGAATAGTACATAAACGTGTTGAGATTACTTTTGCAAAACAAGATATTCAGTTCTATTGAACATCCCTAGCATCCATGTCAAACGTTAACAACATTCGTTTGGTAAGTGAAATTGCATTCTTTTGGCTGTTGGCTTCTGACTTGGCACTAGGTATGTTTTTAGAGTTTGCTAGGGATTTGTTACTGTTCCCGTTTATCCTCAATATGCAAAAATAATCTACCATTTCTGCATCCTTGACAATTGTAAAATCCTTAGCGTATATTTGGAGACCACGTATCAAAGATATCATGGTAAATCGCTCTCCTATTATTTTTACATGATCCGATATTTACTTATAGTAAAAAAAATGCCGGGTACAGGCTGCTACCCGTTGGATCGTGCTACCGTCGTGTAACTTGGTTGCGACAATCGAATTACAACTACCAATTCAAAAAAAGAAGGAACTCCAAAATTTATTGTTCAACCTTATAAGACTAACGACATATAAATGTATTTGAATCATTAATATTCGTTTCTCATTTTCTATACTATTGTTATTAAGAACACGAGACTTCCTTGCTATCTTTGTATTACTCATATGTTATGATAACATGTACTAATCTTAACAACGACAAAATCAACAATAAATTGCGAACGTACAAGCCTGCGCTCCACAGCAGAGCGCATATCGAGAACCACGTTAAATCCAGGGGTGGAGCCATGTTGGTGGTAGTGGGGGGCGATGCCCCCAACCAAGCTCTTGCAGACACACAAAATATAAGAACATAAGTCAAATTTGCAAGAAAAAAGTCAAGTGCCCTCACACAAAAATACAAAATCGTATTGCCCCCGACGATCTTGAGCTTCAACACTCAAACACTCTCTAATGCCAAAAAATTATGTCACAATAGCATTTTACAGTTTACTCATCGAAAACAATGGAGGAAAGAGATTGGAGAAATGGGAAAGTGATGGGTTGGTCATTAGAATATACTACTCTAATAATTTAATGTTTATATATATTCTTTTTATTCGTACTTGTACTAGCATATGTTTCTTAGGGGTAATGTTTATTTGCTACCCCCCCTACCACAATACCCCCATAAAACCCGCAAAACTGACAGGCACACCACAGATTTATTATTTTTTTCTTTTTTCGTTCAAATTTTTTTATATTTTACATTTTTAGACTTAATAAACTTTATAACTTATGTTTCTGCATTTTTTTTTCCGGGCAGTTTTACACCCATTTTTAATAACAAGGTTAAGACAACTCCTGCTACAAGCTACCCGTATTTTTCATGTTTTACTGCTTTTGACTTATCAAACTTTATATTTTCCTTTCGTTTTTTTATTTCACAATTTTATTATACAAACAAAATTATAAAAAAAATTAATTTTTTTTAGGGAGGTTTAATTAGTAGATACTCTTTAATTAAAGTAAAGATTAGTATCTTGTTCTTATTAGGATATCTTTCATTATAAGAGCTTGAGGAATGGTTGGTTGTTAGCTTCGTGCCATGCCATGGCATGAGTTTTGGCTATGGCTCACCACTCCACGGTTCGTGCCAAGGCCTCTCAGCTGTTAGCTAACGGCCGAAGCTATAGCTTTTTTTTTTTTTTTTTTGAAAAGCTAGCCCTATAGCACGAGTTTTGGCTATGGCTCACCACTCCACTGAATTCCGGTGCCAATACAAAATCTGGTGCCAAACTCCATTTTCCTCACTTTTTCTCTATGGCACGAGGACTCCCTGTGCTCGAGCATGTTAGATTGGCTCTTTCACATACATTTTATCAAAGCATTTTCGTTGATTTTCTTGTTAAGCCTTTTGGAGATATAACATTATGTGCATTATAAATATACTCGATTTTCGATGGAAACGACGTCATTTCCGGCTGCATTTTGGTATTGGGCTCCTGTTTTTTTTTTTTTTTTTGCCAAAACAATTAAAATATATAAATTGAAGGCCAATCTTCAACAAAAATTGAAGATTGACATATTACATTTGAGATAAATACTTATGAAGTTCTAAGATGTGAGATCTTAAACCACTAAACAATATTTTTTTTAGAACGGCAACTTTTATAAACTTGCAAGAGGCTAGAAGAAACATTACAAGGAAATTAAATGAAGGTTTTTTAAACAAGAATCCCACGAAAAAACCTTATTACAACGACTAGAACACCAATTAAAAGAATACGACACGATATCGTCAAAAATCGCCGATCTTCTCGGAGGCGTCTCATTGAAAATAGTGCGGTTTCTCAGGCCCCAAATACACCACCAAGCAACATAGAACACACCTTCCAACATATTCTTCAATTTAACCGAAAGGCGAATCGAAGATAACCAAGTAAACCAGTCCGAAAAAGATTGAATATCTTGCCAATCCAAGTCCCACCATCGACTTATACGACGAACAATAATCTTCGCCAAATCGCATCTAAATAGAACATGAGTAATATCCTCCTCCACCGAATGACACAAAGGACACATATAAGACTCCAAAATAATACCTCTACGATTAAGGTTAACTCTGGTAGGAAGGTAATCACGCCGAGCTCGCCAAGCAAAAACATTTATCTTAATGGGGATATACTTAATCCATCTAGTAGGCTCCGAATGAGAAGGGAGGAAAAGATTATCAAGAAAGTTTCGAACAACACTTACTCGATAGACACCATCACCTGACAGATCACAAACCCATCTATCATAAGACTGGGAAAGAGACACCAAATCCATACGCGCGCATAGCTCCTCCAACTGATGATGTTCATGACCATTCCGAGCAGGCCGCCTGAAGGAATGATCCAACACAGCCTTCAACTTATCAGCCACCAGAATCTCTTTGTCTGACTCCAGCGAAAACAGACGGGGGAAAACCACTTTAAGAGGCTTATCATCATTCCACTTATCGAGCCAAAACCGCGTACCCTTTCCATCCCCTATGCGTCTTTTGCAAAAGGATAAAAAATCAAAACCTCTCCCCGACAGAAGACGTAATTCACGAACAATTGAACACCAAGTAGAAGAGAACGTAACCGAATGAGAGACAATATCAGACCCATACAAAGCTTGAATCACACGAAACCATAACGAACCATCTTGAGAAACAAAGCGCCAAATCCATTTAAGAAGGAGGGCACGATTAAGGGCATGAAAGCTCGACACACCTAAACCACCATTTTTCTTGGAAGCTAAAATTTTGTCCCAAGCAGCCCACGTGATTTTTCTATCCGAAGAGTCAAAACCGTTGAAAAAATTACTACGAATCGACTCCATTGTTTTTAAAATACCTTTAGGAACCTTGAAGATGGACATATAGTATAACGGGGAAGCACCAAGAACCGATTTCAAAAGCGTCAATCTACCGCCAATAGAAAGAGTTTTGACCTTCCATTTAGACAATCGCGATCTTAATTTAAGAACCATATCCTCCCAAGCTTGATGTCGAGACATACACTTTCCCACCATCACTCCTAAGTAACGAAATTGATTAAGCAAAATGCCACATCCTAAGGAGGCCGCCGCCTGCTTTACAATATTACTAGGAATACCCACACCCAACACTTGGCTCTTATGGATGTTGATTTTCAAGCCTGAAGCAAGAAAAAAACACTGAAGAATATTAATGATACCTTTCAAGTTTGCATCAGACCATTCCCCAATAAACATAGCATCGTCCGCATAAAAAAGATGAGATATAGTAATCGACCCATTTAAATGAACCCCTTTAAAAATGCCTTCATTAACTGCTCGAGAGAACGACAAATGAAGAGATTCCATGATGAGAATAAATAAGAAAGGCGACAATGGGTCGCCTTGTTTAAGCCCACAATGGAAGGAAAATTCGTTGGATGGACTACCATTGACCAAAACCGACGCCCTTGCGGAGCTAAACGTGCCACGGATCCAATTACACCAAGTTTGACCAAACCCAAAAGCCTCAAGAACGTCTAATAAGTAATCCCAGCGCACCGAGTCATAAGCCTTAGCAAAATCAACCTTAAAAAACATAGCTTGTTTCCTCTTTCTTTTGCACCAATGGAAAATCTCATTTAAAATAAATGGACCATCCAAGATTTGACGGTTAGCAACGAACGCAGATTGAGTATCAGAAACCAAATCCGCAATAACCAAGGACAAACGATTAGCAAGGACCTTTGTAACAACCTTATACACACACCCAACCAAACTTATAGGCCGAAAATCATTAACCAATTTTGCGTCCGCGACTTTCGGAATTAAGGCAATGAAAGACGAGTTGCACCCCTTTGGGAACAAACCGGTCTCAAAAAAATATTCGACTGCCTCACATAAATCAGGACCAACTAATTTCCAGTATTTCTTAAAAAATTCAAATGAATACCCGTCCGGACCAGGAGATTTATTCTCACCACAACTCCAAACTGCCAAACGAATCTCATCTCGAGTCACATTACTTTCCAAATCAGAACTTTGAATATCAGATAGCCTTTTATTAAACGGAAAATTGAGTAAAAGTCTTTGCGTAGCAGGTTCTTTGAATCTAGCTTCGAAATGATTACAAAAGACCTGCTTGACCACACCCGGATCAGTAACCCAATTTCCTTTGTCAAAAACACCACGGATTGCGAGGTGAGAACGTTTTCTATTAATCATACCGTGAAAAAACTTCGAGTTTTCGTCCCCCTCTATGGCCCACTTAACTTTAGATTTCTGAAACGAGTCATTAGCATTCAACTGATTAAGATCATACAGCTTACGTTGTAATTCCATACGTCTCAAAAGAGTAGACTCCGAAACAACTCCACTGTCCACATCTTTATCAATAGTAGACAACTCAATTTTAATAGAGTTCAACTCGTCGTTTCTATCTGCTCTCCTATTCTTGACCCAACCACGGATGATAATTTTAAGGTCCTGTAGTTTTTTCTTAAAACGAATCATTCTATTTGAATCCGAGTGAGAGAACGAGCACCAAGTTTGTTCCACCATATCGTCAAACCCCTCCAAGTTAAACCAAGAGTGGTAAAACCGGAAGGGGATAGGGCCAAAATCCGAAAGGACCTCACATAAAAGGATCGGACGATGGTCCGATAAATGGCGATCAAGACATAACGCCGAAATAGATGAGAAGATCGAAAACATACCTTCAGAAACAATGAATCTGTCTAACTTACTCATTTTAGCCCCCGAGGGATGCGACCAAGTAAAAGCGTACCCTTCCAGTTTAACATCAACAAGACCCGACGAAGAAATGAAATGGTCAAAAGCTCTAGCGCTAGATGGATTGAAACATGAGCCACGCCTTTCATCCATAGACCGGACCTCATTAAAATCGCCCATAATAACCGCCTCACCATTCCATCGATCTACCAAAGACGAAACGTAATCCCATAACACACGTTTACAAGAGGCTTGTTGCGGAGCATAAATAGCCACGAAAAGAAGCTTGGAATTACTAGGTAACCAAGTCCCATAGATAGCCACAAAGTTATCCGAAATCGTGGCATACTCTTTCTTAAAAATACTCGCCTCCCACACACATAAAATACCTCCTGAGTTCCCTAATGCCTCACTATACACATAATCATAATTTGAATTACCCCACATGAATTTTACTTCCATATGAGCAATACTATGCATCTTAGTTTCCTGTATCGCCATAAAATTAATTTTGTTTTTTGAAGTCAACTCCTTTATCCACTCCTTTTTCGTCTTGTGACCAAGACCTTGAATATTTAAGGACAAAATATTCATTTATGCACAACATCAGCTCCTAGGTTCCCAATGATACCTTCTAAATCTTTTGCACAGCCATCCATTTTATAACCCATAGCTTGACCAACCCGAATCATATCCTCCAGAAGACCCAAAACAGAACCTCCTGTTTTAACGACACTCGTATTGATTGAATCACCATTAGCCTCCTGATTACCAACCTGAGAATAATTCGTAACTGTATCATTCACCCCTGGCGGAACTTCATCATCTCCTTTAACATTCTCTGTCTGATTCACCAATATCTCTGGAGTAAAACCAGGCGGATGAGACAAAGGCGGACTAACCTCATGTGCACCTCCAAAAGTTTGTTTTTCCAAAATATCATATATCTTGAATGGATCTTCTGAATGTTGCCTAAATATCTCATCATGGTTATTAATGGGGAGAGGAGAATTAACCTCAAAAATAGTCTCAGAAACACCTTCAACATTACTTTCACTGCCGTTGTTAGACACCTCCTCATTATTCAAAGAATGAACCGATCCTTGTTTAGAGTTATGTTCAGATTCATCATCGGAACTGTAATCCATCTCCTTATCAGGCAAAAGGATTGGGTTCCATGTAACTAATTCCTTTGCACGGACCATCAGAACTTTACCTTTAAAAATGACCTTGAAGGATTCGAATATTGATAAAGGTTGTTTGGTCTTAATGCACAACCGCTTACGACCAAAAGAAGCATCCACATTATCTACAATATCCAATGTTTCACCCCATTTCTTGCCAATCCTAATGAATGTTTCTCGTGACCACACATTAAGTGGGATCCCCTCAATATCCACCCAAACAATACGCTCGTCACTAACAAAGTCGTGGACCGCGTCTTGAATAACATGAAACCATGACAGCATACCTGTATGACGCATCAGATTGTCCTTGATGTCCACATTACCACATTCAAACAACACCCACAAACCCCCAAGATAACTCACATTGACCTCGGAGAAACCTTCATCCCTAAGGATAGTCCGTAAATTAGTAATAGAGTGTGCATCTTTTACTTTACCCATGGCATGTTTCGATAAGTCACGATCAACAATACATGAGTCGTCTAACACCAAAGCAGTTGCAGCAGATAGAACTGTACCAGAAGCAGCCACATTCGCTGTACCATTAACCACATTCACAAACAATCCACCTGAATCCTGCACCTTAGATTGCCTAGGAACAGATGCATTACCGTTGAACCCCGGCAAGCCTTTATGATAGAGGGGAGCTTTAGGTCTTTCATAACGCGCAGGATTAGCAATCAAATGGAAACGCCCAATCCAAATGGTATTGAGATTCTCAATTAGACGTTCTAAATTACTAACCTTAATGAAACGAACAAAAGCAAATCGCTTCCCCGATTTTGATTTCTTGTTTGGGATGAACACATCCACCACAGTACCGTAATCATTACACACCTTCCAAAGGTCCCTATGATTGCAGCCGTCCGGAAAATTAGAGATAAACACCGATTTGGAAATCTTAGAAGTTTGATCGAATTTGGATTGAAGGGAGTTCTGGTTACGAGATCCCATGGATAATAAGCGAGATTAAAAGGAAACGGAAATGTAAGTCGATTTGAAGGGGAATTAACAGAACTAAACCTTTAAATCCCAAGATGAGAAAAACGCCTAACACGCTCGATATGAAATTGATCAATAATTGATCAATCCCAAATTCAGGGGTTATAACGATTTCAAACACAAGAGATGAAAAAGATTAGGCTGTTGATTTGATGAATTTTTTTGTCGCCGCCATTGTTACGCATGTAATTTTATTTGACCTATTTTAAGACAGAGAGATTGACATAACACCATTTGTCAGTTTAATATTTTTGACTTGTTAAACTTTATAATTTGTATTCCGCATTTTTCATTTTACAGTTATATAATATAAAAAAAATTATAAAAATAAAAAAAATGATAAAACAAGAGGAGTATAAATGGTGTTTTTAGAGAGATGTTTATATTATAACCCAAAAACATATATAGACCAAAAGTATTTTTGTTTTATCTATTATGCAATGATTTACATTGACTATAGATGCTTAATCATAATCACTCATGATCGATACTTTCAAGTTAATGATGATCCATGAATATGGTGATTTGGCTCTATTCTCCCGTTACTATGTTATTTTGGCGTTAATTGTATAACAAGACATCTGTTTATACGAGTTCTTTATACTCAAATGTAGACAATCTAATTAGTTTATCCTTGTGATTGTTCGTTCTCTATGGTCACCTCTCAAATGGGTACCTTGAAATTAATTAAGATTAGGAAAGTTATTCTTAAGACCTTTTTATTTAGCAGGAATTCAATATATCTCCGGAAAAAGAACCCAGCTTAACTTGGATTGCGATTACTTATAATCTTATATGGACAGGTATCCAATCTTTAGCAGCAGAACAAATATCTTTAAACAAACTCCATAACATATATAAGTGATATTTTGAACTAAAATTGGTTTATGTGTAAACGCCACGTGCAAGGAACTTAAAACTAGTTACGCTATCAACTGTTTGACCTTTTGCAGTTGTGTAATGTAATCAGATTACAATTACATCCGATTACACCAAATGACAACGAATCAAACGCCCCCATAGTGTGTTCATTTGGTGTACCTTACTTTTTACTATAACCTTTGACTTTGTTGATACAATAAGTTGAAGTACACTTTTGTTAAAAGAAAAGATGGATAATGTTAGCACAAAACCTGAATATGAATATTATTTATACCAAGCCTCAAGGACGTGTATTATGTTAAAAAAAAGTAAGTAACTCCCAATACCGTCTTTCACGGGTTATGGGTCCCAATACCGTCTTCCACAGTGTATGGGGGAGGTTGAGACGTAGACAGCCCTACCCCTACCAAAAGTAGAGAGGCTGCTTCCGGTTCTACCAAAGGTAGAAAAGGACCTCCGGCCTTGTAAGAGGTGAGGATCGAACCCTTGACCTCTGTCTCCAAAGGCAAGGGTGTTAACCACTTGATCCAACCCTATTCTTCAAGGACGTGTATTATGCAAGTAATTAAATATAAACTTAACACTTAAATAATTGATATCAGAGATGTTTATGATGTGCCATATTGAATTGATTACACAATCATAGTAATGGTAAGGACCGGGAAAGGCGGCGGCAAAGGAACCACGGGACCCCTACTAGTAAAGGGAAAACGGAAAGTTTTTAAAAGGGATAAAATCATTCTGATAACAGATATAGAAGTTAACTGATAATTTTAATCACAACTTTTCAAACAAGATTATACTAGATGTGCTTCACCAGGTTCGGCACCATAGAAGTAGAAGATACATTGAACAAGATGACTGCATACAGTGTTTCTTTAAGAGAATACGTACGTATCAGTAGTCCAACAAACCGAATTAAATTCAGTCTTTAACAACAGAAACTTACCACAAGAATGAGGGGAGTCTGATTTTTCTTCTTTCTGAAGAGTCCTTGATGAAAAATGTTCCCGTTATATCTACAAAACCACAATTGATCTTCATATACATGTTCCATAAGCCAAATAACTGTCAGAATTCCACATCCTTCCCATTCACCCCTTGTCTTACAAATTGTCCGCGAACGCGTGGTCTCTGTTCTGCCAGCTTTTTCCTGCTTTGGTATCGTACCTTCAATTGCAATCAACAAAAAAAATGTTATTTTTCTTATGACAGAATCATGCCATGTTATTATTTTGCAAAGGGCAAATCGATATTTTGTATAACATCTCTAAATCATCAAAATACTGCACGCAAGGGATATGGAACATCGAACATACGAGTATTACCTTCTTCTCAAAGCATCTGTCTTTCCTCTTCTGGCGGAACTTGATAAGGGCAGCTTCTCTCTGCGCTAATCGGTCTTGATCAACCGCACTACCTCTTCCACTTCCGCTTCCACTTCCATTTCCATTTCCAGATTTAACCTTTTCAGCAACTCCATTATCACCCTCTTCTGCTATGGCTGTATAGCTGTTACCCTTTTGGCCACTGCTGCCATTCTCTCCATTACTTTTATTGTTACTTCCAGATGCACTCCCGTAATTAGCAGCATTTCCTTCGACAGGTGCAGCCAAAACGTTAGATACCAAGTTTCCTGAAGATCCGTCATCTTGGTTATCCGTTTGTTGTTGTTGCTGTTGTGTTTTGTGGACATGATGGTGGTAGTGGTGATAATGGTGATGATGGTGGCGGACTTGAAACTGTGCCTTGTCACCATCAGAAGGACCAGGAGGAATGGTCTTGTCATCCGCAGGAGGTTCTGGTTTGGAGAATGCATTGTTAGTGCTCGAGCCCATATCGTTATTGTGAGTGCTACTGCCAT
Organism: Tanacetum coccineum; assembly: GCA_026074375.1. Classification (NCBI taxonomy): domain Eukaryota; kingdom Viridiplantae; phylum Streptophyta; class Magnoliopsida; order Asterales; family Asteraceae; genus Tanacetum; species Tanacetum coccineum. The sequence goes on from BQNB010095332.1 coordinate 17,513, forward strand.
TAGAACGTTGATTTGGGGCTCCATTTGAGTTAGATAGTATGTTCATGAGTTTTGCGGCTTCTGAACTGATGGTAACATCTACTGGAGAACAGCTGCCCACATTTCCTGTTGGAGCTTGATTGGCGTTTGATGTGGTGTTGTTATACCTGCATGCAACAGGCATCAGATTACAGAGGTGTATGGATGTGCAATATAAAAACCGGCTATTATTGCGACATTAAGCAACAATAATCAGCTTTTGGTGATTGGATGAAGTCATTTTGATTCTGACTATTCAACTACTAAAGTACTGAGATGTAAAACAACTAGTTTCGTACCTGCTGCAACAAAACTGATTATACATGGCACAACAAAAAGTACTTATCTACACTTCTTTCCTATTTTAAGGAGTTTTCACCACCCTTTGGCTAGTTTGGCATTGCTGATAATAATACTATAAGGGAAAATAGTCTTTTTAGGTCACATCATCTATTAGTGTTTTAAATAATCAGAATTTTTCAAACTGCAACTTCAAGTAACATAAAGACATCCAGATACTACATTCTGCAACATGTATAATTATAAATAATTAATTACTTATCTGATTAAGATTATTCAATATCACATAATGAGTTAATTACCTTGAGAAGGCTGAAAGATCCGACTGTCTAACAACACTTCGCTTATGAGTGCTCATATCAGCATCCTCCAAGTCACGTGGTCTCTTCAAACTGAGTTCTAGGGCAGGTGATCCCTTACTGTTGACTGATCCATTTGTTTTCGCAATTAAAACATTATTAGCGGTCTTTGGTTCACCCACTTCGTTCGTATATAACTCGATAATTTTGTCTGAATTTCTAGGGACTCCAATTTCCAAATCTTTCCCCATTGCAATCGCATCTGCAATATGTCATAATTAAAAAATGAATAAAAAGGGTCATGATGCTTTTAATTCAAATAAAAGGTGTCATTGTTTTACCCATGTTATCAGCTTCTCCAGCATTATGCTCTATTGTGTTCACTTTATCTGGTCTTGCATGGATAACCTGGGCACAAGTGCTCTGAGAGGGCCCCGCTAACTGATCCCACGAATACTTTGCACTTTCAACTTCTACTGCTCTTCTTAACCAAGAACTCTGTGTTTAAGAATAGATAGGAATTTTTAATCACATACTTTTCGGATCAACGATATGAAATGAGAATCTTCTACACATACACTCCTCACATATAAGACTTATAATCGAGCATTGATACTATTCATTTCTAAATTTTATTCGAATTGATACTTAACCCGCGTGGATAATATTCATACAAACGAAGATAAGCAATACCTGATTGCCACTTCCATTATCACTTCCATCCTTCGCAGCCAGGCCTACGCTCCTGTCATCATCCTCATCACTGCTATCACTGTCATCATCCGAGACTTCAATGCTTCTCGCCTTAGCAGTTTTACGAGCATGTATCCGACTCTCACTCTCACTACCGCTAGACTGATGAAAACACAAGTAATTAATGCAAAAAAGAAAAGAGATTTTAGTTTACTAGTGTATTTTGTTTGGAAAATGAAGTAGCACAAAACTGTCGCATTCTACTCCCCCAATTTAACTTTAAACAAACCTGAAGCCAAAGTCCAAAAGCATAATAACTAAATTAACTCACACTGTGACATTTCCTCCAAACATGCTGCCAGAGGTTTTTTAGCTCATTCTTTCGAATGGGTTTGACTAAAAAGTCAACTGCACCTTTGGATAAACAGTTAAAGACTATACCCATAGAATCATCAGATGACATCACTGCAAGTAAAATTTGTTAGGTGTAGCGACTGAATGTATATGTAATAACACTTTAAATTTCTAAAGAAAACAAGAACGATACTCACTAATCACTGGCGTATTCTTGCGCGGTAAGTGGTTCATGATCTTGGACAAAAGACCGATTCCAGATAGAAATGGCATGACCACTTCAGTTAAAACAAGATCAATTTGTTTGTTGAGATCAACCAGTACCTTCCATGCTTCTAGACCATTTGCAACAGCAGTAACTGCAATGGAGTAACTCGCATGTTGTCATAAAAATTCAAGAAACAAGAAAAAATAGTAAGAAATTAATCAACTGATCTCCATTCATGGGAGAGTTATCCTTTCCCCACACGTCATCAGAACAAGATCCCCGTGAAAATGACAAATAAACCTGAATGAACGGACCTTAAAAGTTTGTGTATGATTCCTGACCATTTTTCAATAAATGTGAATATACGCCGGAGGTCTTCTTGGAAGTAGACTCCCCTACTCTCGGGTTTACCCTAATGTAGGGGTATGATCTGTCGACATTCCACCTCCCCCATACCTCGTTCAGACAGGATTGGGTATTGTTATTGTTGTTGTATACGCCCAAAGGCGGAGACACAGTGGGACTGGCAGGTGCTTGGCCCCCGCCAACCAGTATTATACATAGCGGTCCACTATATCTCGGTGAGAATAGTTACTTTAAAGTTCCAACCCCCCTCAACTGTCTATTTATGCTTTTACTCGTAACAGTTTTCTAGTTTTACATTCAGCCTTTAAATACTCTATATTGATATGTTCTTTTTACATGTCAATCATAAGCAAATTATTGATAATATGACTATCCTTTCTTCATCTCTTATGATATTGCTTTACAATAAAATACCATTAATTTTATGGAATAAAACCTCACAAAATAACTTGGAAACTTCCTGAAATTGGTTAAAGCATTAAAAAAACAAACACTTGAGCATTTTTTTAAACGTCAACCAGGTAAAAAGTTTATATAGCAACTTAACCTACGAATTATTTGATCTTGAAACGATGAAAGGATTAAATAACCTTATATGGTTTCTAATATCCTATTTTTGTTTCTTTTGGTTGATCATAAAACAATTTTTGTTACTAGCAAGATGGTTAATAACAATGAATTAAGGTTTGATGTCATGGCAATACTATTGAAGATATTGAAGATTGCTTTTGGCAATACTACTGGTGCTTGTTGCCTAACAAAACAATTTATTCAGATTTTACGATAAATAGATATTTTACGTTATTTTTTCCTTTTAACAACATGATATTTAGCGTTGCTATAAGTGCTCATTCTACATCAGATTCGTCTGCCCTTAGCCCCTTATAGATGCTATATCACCATTTTCAAGTGCTAATTAGTAATTATTGGTCTCTCTGTAACCCAAGCCTATTATAAATCGGATTGCCCTGATTCTCTCCACTGACTCCCAATCTATAGCCTGCATATTTCTGCAGAGTTGACCGTCATACCTACATATGTGATTTTTGTAAATATCTACCTCCATCGAGACTAATCAGATAAAGAAATAGACTGTTCATGGTTTCAAGTTTTCAACCAAATCCGGTAAGAAGCATGGCAGCCTTCTATCCATGTGTAGCAACACACATCCGAAGGATGGTCATCCCCTTGATGACATATCTAAAAATGAGATTTGAGGGGATTGTATTTCAACTTTTCTGTCGATATGGTGGGGTATTTTTTATATATATAATTTTGTCACTCGAGTCTCCAGTGCAAACTATGTATCCGTCTCTCTCTTGTTCAGTTGCTTTCACGCCATTCCATAGGAGCTAACCTCATAAAGATACTATAAGATGTTCTAATTACTAATTTCAAATGGCATCTTTTATTAAATAACGAAGTTACAAACAGAGCAACTATATAACAAAAAGTGCTGAAAGTAAACACACCTTCGTAGCTGCAATTATGTAGCAGCGCACTAACAACATGTCGAGTACAATCGTCATCTTCCACCAACAAAACTTTCAAAGACCTAAGAGGCAGAAACCTCTCCCATTGAACCAAAGGCCCTTGAGCTTGCGGATGCGTTCGTTTAACAGCATCCTGCGACACAGCCAACTCTATCTTCCTACCACCATTAACATCCTCGTTAATCCTAGACTCATCTTCGTCAGACAACCTATGACCATTAAACGCCCCTCCGTCTCTCACTTCCTTCAACTCCTTACGCTTATGATAATTAAGTTCCGCGGATCCATTAGTTACCGGAACACTAGTACTGACTCCAACACTCCTCATTAACCGGATTCAAATAGACCAATTATAAATATGTTGCAGCTCTGCCTCACCAAAAAAAGTTCTTTCTTCGTCGAGAAGTGGCACATACCGTTGTCTCCAAGGAATAAACTTATGCAATTAACCCCTTACAAAACCCTAAACAAATCACAAAACAGCGAAACACAATTAAAACCCACAATTGGTAATTTAAACCAGTTATCGTCAATATTCTATTAAATGGGTGTTTGGATTAGCTATTTTAGCCGTCTTACGGGCTTATTATATATTGATAAGGCCGAAAAGCTAACCTTTTTGGAGCTTATGAGCTAATCTACTTAAGTTCATGGCTTATTTAAGCCATAAACTCAACTACTGAAGTTAATAAGCTCTAAAAAGTGAGCTTATCGGCTTTTTCAATATCATATAAGCGCGTAAGGCGGCTAAATAAGCTAATCCAAAACACCAGGAAAACCCTCAACTTCATAAATTCAATCTAGCTATTAAATAGGTGTTTGGACTAGCTTATTTAGCCAGCTTACGCGCTTATCTGATACTGGAAAAGGCGAGAAACTCACTTTTTAGATCTTATTAGCTAATCAACTTAAGTTTATGGCTTCAGCCATAAACTCAACTACTAAAGTTAACAAGGACTAAAAAGTGCGCTTATCGCCTTTTTCATTATCAAATAAGCACGTAAGCCGGCTAAATAAGCTAATCCAAACACCCACTATAATTATTATTAAAACAATAATAAGTCAAGAAATATATAAATGAAGTGAAGATACTCACATTTACAATAATAAAACAACAGATCCTTGACTCAAACTAGGTAAAATTAACCGTTAATTTAATAAAAAAGAGATGAGTTTAATTAGGCGAAAATCTAGGGTTTGTGTATTGATGAAATATAAATTAGGATCTAATGGTTAAGAGTAGAAGAAGGAGAAGATATTATTATTTTCGATGGGAAGATGACGTGGAGGTAATGAGGGCCAATAATGTGCCACGTAGGATGACACGTAGGATGGAGATCTATATGTGGCTTCTGAGAGGTGTTTGGGTCGGATTTGCGGATCTTATAAGATCCGATTTGAATGGACACGTGGTGGGCTGTGGGTTGAGTTAAAGGTTTTTTATTTATAAATCTGTGGGTAGAAATGACGAAGTTGTCCTTGGTTTGATGGGTTTATTACGGGAGTGGGATTGACGTGTCAGCAAGAAAATATCTGTGGGTGGTGCATCTGGCCGTTGAGTGGGTGCCACGTGTTGTGAGGTAATGAGTTGAAGATCTACGGCCATTATTTGCTTGATTAGTTTTTCATTGTTGATTAGGTTAAAATCAAATCACCTTTTAGAAAAAAGCTTTTATAAAAATTAGACAACTTGTATGCCGACAAAATTTTTAGAAATTTTTTTCCTTCTCCTGCTTTTTTAAAACCCTTTAAAATATTATGATATTATCCGAACATGATTTATGATTTTTTAACATATTTTAGACACAATAAAATAAAATTATTAAGAAAATCAAAATTAAAAACTTTAAAAAAAAATCTCTAACTAGACACACTTTTTACCTAATTATTTTAGGTTTTGAATTGTTTTCATTAATATTTTTTTTCTTAATGTTATAAATAGTTTACATTTTATTAGTTGTCTAAATGTTATGTGCAAAAAGTTAATAACTCGTAATTCGAATCGGTCCACAATCGGTTTTCTTTTTAAAATGTTATGTGACTCACTCCACGGTTGTGGCTATGAAATGCCAAGGGTTTGTTACAATATGACAGATTTCTATTAATAATATAAACGGAATTGAGGACGTGATAATTTCTATCTTTAAAGAATATTAGCTCCCACTATCAACGCTGGTAGGATTCGAGACTAATTTCTTCTCAGGATTAAACCTCAATGATTAGAAATTTATGCAGCATACATAAATTTCCCTATGAACATCATCAGATTGTATTTGTATGTTTTGTGAATTGTGAGTTTTTTTGTGTATCTTTTCTGGCAACCAAATGCATCCTTATATACCAAACAAAACGAACCAATATGACTCTTCATGAATCAATATGTCTGTTTGGAAAGTCAACTGCCAAAAAATGAACCATCACAATGGTTCCTTTTTCCCTCCAGAAATAACCGCCAATAACTGTCAAATTAACAGAAATAAAACTATGTACAAAAATTAATGACGAAATTATTTTTCTAAGGATGCAAAGTGCCAAGTGCTAAGGGCATTCTTGGTTAAAGGGATTAAGGGGTGAGGAATAGGAAAGACAATCATTAACTATGCTTGTTTTAGGAGGCGTTTGTTTCATGGGTGTTAGAATCAAATAATCACAATGATAGTAATAATAAATGTTTGGTTGCAACTTTAAAAAAATTTTATGAAAACCTATAGACTCAAACCATGGTAGTGAGGTTGGTTTCTATGTATTCATGTGAGGCCCACTAATTATCCACCATAGAATTTTGTCTGCCAATATCTCCACCACAAAACTTCTATTTTTATTTTTTATGTGGAGCCCACTTAAAAGGGATACTCATAGCTCAAACATCAAAGATTAACTAATCCATATACAAACCAAACAATAATATTGGATTACCCATACTCATTTCTATTCTTTTTTTTAAACCATTACCCTTTATGATTCCATGTTAACAAACCAAACGCACCCTTAATATAATGGAATGAAGCATTACCTAAAACAAGGTAATCAACCATTACTCAATAAAATGGGGGTTATGATATTGATTACCCCATGTAACCACCACCTCTATGATCTATTTATTTTTTCGATCTTATTTATTTATTTATTTATTTATTTTTATATTTGTTTAAACTTACAAATTTATATGAACAGACACTCACTTAAATACATAAAATGTTTTAAATTTTGTTGATATTTACAGAGATATAGCATAAGTACGACTTATAGAAATAACAAGTTGACAGACTGCCCGCGCGTTGCGGCGGGGCTAACTTAGTCTCAAATGGTATTTAGCTAAACAATTGTCAATTAGAATATACGTAACACTTTTTAATCTTATTTATAAATTTCTAAAATCCATTGTTTATGATAAAGCAAAGCATGAGGATGTAATTCTGAAATAAACTTGTAGCAAACTAGCAATTAAACGCTTATGGATAGAAAAAGCAAATGGTTGTTGGGCCCAAATTATGTCAACCAAACAATTAGACAAAATTAAAGCCATATATAAACAATTTCTAGATGTCATATTAGTTAAGGAAATCCAACATAAGTATTTGACTTTACCATTGCTCTATTACGGGATGACATAATTGACATAACTTCTGATCAAATTCAAATAGCATTACACCATTACTTCGATTAAAGTCCAGTTCCAGATCTTGCGGTCCAGTGTTATGTTCATGTTGATAGTTTCGTCTATTCGATTACCCAATTTATGAAAACTATAATCAGAAGGTAACTAAGGTTGATGTTATTTAAACTAAGCCATCCAGAACCTATTCACCATGTTCAAACAATGAATATAGCAAATATTCTGGTCAAATGTTATTAATATTAAGGACAACAAACAGAGGTACATAATGAATTACAATGATATAATTTAAGAACTGACCCCAAATTATTTGGCTTAATAATGTTTTGCAAAAGTGAACCTTCTCGATCGATGTTTTATACATTTAACTTATTTGTGATTGGTGAACATGATGTATCATGTTTGACTCAACTTTAGAGGATTCTAATCCGCAAAGGAAACTACTATACTTACTCAAGAATTATATGAAGATATGGCTTTGTCTTTAAGGATCCAAGATATTGATTTAACTAATATCATTTATAGATGTTTCCTTGTAATGAGCTTAATGTTACATAACATCAGGTCCAAGTAGTAGTTACCTACATGACATTTAAGCATAAATATTGATTATTATATGTGTGTAGTACCGCGAATGACGTAAAGCAATGATCTTTACCTATTTCGTGCTGGCCATTTTCAGGGATGTCCCTTACATGAACCACGTTACTATTCAAACAACACACATGTCAGAGGTTAGTTCACAGAAAAATGTCATTAATGTATGCAGAAAAGGTCCTAAACTCATAAATATCAATGAATCAAATAATATTGAACTCACATTCTAGTTTGAACTGTAAGATCCTCTCTAATAGTGCCGCATTCAGAAGTGAATTTGTTGCCCCAATTAGCTTATGTGCTGATGCAACAACACCTACTCCCTCTCAAGTATAACACCTCGTATTTTAGGTCATTGGATGACATTATGAAATTCATAATTTATTTTTAGGGTTTTACGCGTTTACTCTTAAACCGTAAACTTTAAGTTAAATCGCGTA
>BQNB010095333.1:0-15901 GCA_026074375.1 Tanacetum coccineum
CTTATTTCCAAAGGATGAGGGTTTAGAAAACAATAAAAGCTGCTGAATTTTGGGCTTAAAAATGGGGGTTCTTAAAAAATCATTCAAAGCTAAACTTGGACTTATGCTTGGTCAAACCAAAGACAGAACAAGGGATGCTTTAAAATGGCTAGAAACATCAACAATGAGCACAAAAACAATGTGCTTAAGCTGCATAAGCAGCTTAAGCCTTTAAGCTCAAGTTTGCTTATTCAAATTTTGACAGAAACCAAAAGGGCACTTAAAAATCTATTCTTACACTAAAAGCTGTGATTAAAAAGGCTTAATAAAGCCTACACACTCAGCCAAAGTTGGCTGAGTGAGCTTGACCCACAACAAACCCATTATGACCCATTTTCAGACTAAACCAAACACCCCCTTATTTTGTAAAAAAGGTGTTTTAACTGAATTTTGGTAAAAGAGGGCACAGATAATTGTTTACAAGTGGATTGTAATAACTTTTAACACATGTTTACACAATTTAAACAGAATGAAACAGCTGAATTTATATTTCAAATTTTGACAATGGCAATAACAAGAACTCTTAACTTTTTTATTAAAAACAGAAAAATTACAACATAAAGCTTTAAAACAACTGAGTTACACTTAAATGATTAAAAGAAAGACTTGGAATTAAAATTAAGCTAAAAAACATAAAAAAATGGTGTGGTGCTTCGGCTTGCTCTCTCTTCCTTTTATAGCAGCTCAAAGCCTTGTCTTTGGTCTTGGGTTGTGCTAGCTGTGAGTGTACAACACTTTTCAAGCAATCCTAGCCATCCATTCGCCTTGTAGCATTCTTAGCCATTGAAGGGGTGCTTCGGGTTGAGTGATTTTGCCCGGGAAAGGGTTATAGGGGCATTGGGTTGTGGGGAATGGTGAGGGTGAGCTGGTGGTAGTACTTGGGAGGTGGTTTGGGAAGAAAAACCGTGGGAAATGGGGGTTTAAGGTTTTGGCGGGTACGGGGAGGTACAGTTTGTGGTTGCAGGATTTTAAAAGTAATGTTTGGGGAAGAGGCAATTTCAGTCCCTCAATTCTTTCTCTCTTTTCATTTCTTTCTTTAAGCCGATTTTAGTTATAAGCTAGTTTGGGAAATGACGCATTTGTTCCTTGTGGTTTTTATAACTAAAAGAGATCCTAGCCTTTGTTACCTTTCTGATTCTCAACCATTGATGTTGACTTGGGTTTGTGTGATTTGCAGGGGACAGGGTTATAGGGGTGATGGCGTGTGGGGAAGGAAAGTGGTATGGGTGATGATGCGGTAAGGGCTACTTGAAGGTGGTTGGGAAGAAAAAAACCATGGAAGATGTACGGGCCGGACAGGTTTTTGGCGGTGTACGGGTTGGTACTGTTTTATGGTTACTAGGTTTAACGTGATCTTTGTCGATGGTGAATCTAGTCCTCATACTCTTTCTATTCCTTTCATTTTATATTAGTCCGAATTTTAGTTATAAATTAGTTTGGAAAAATAAAAAAAGTGGTCAGCTTTAGCCCTGCGTGTTATAACCTAAAAGAATTTAAAAGGTTTGGGAAAAATGGCAAATCCAGGTCCCTGTGGGGTTTATAAAGAAAATAAAATAATGAAGGTTTTGAAAATTGGCTAATACTGCCCTTTGTGTTTTAAAAAGGGTAGAGGTTTGGCAAATGGCACGTTTTAACCCTTTACTTTATTTTTTCATTTTTCTTTAATAAAACAAGATTAAAATTGACATTTTTGGCCCTTATGTTTTATAAAAAGGACTTGTGGGCTTTTGATTGTTGTATATATTGGGCCGTATTGGGGCCCCTGGGGTTTGGGTTTGGGCCCAATAAGGTTTAGGTTTGGTTATTGGGCTTTTTAAGGCCCAATAAGGTTATGAAGTGGGTTTGTGATTTTTGTGTACAATGGCTGAGATTGGCTGTAACCGGGTAGGATTGGGGTCTTCAAAGTCTTCACAGTCTTTGTCAATTGACCACAATATGGGCTGTTTGAAATTGATTGGGGCCCATTGGTCTTCACAGTCTTTCAAAAAGTTATAAGTTGGGCTTTCCGGCCCCATTCTGATGGGTTAAGATTGATCCATTGTATTCTTCAGTTCAGGCTTCCGGGTTTGACTGCTGATTCTTCAGGTATTGCTCTGGACTTTGTCATTTTGACTTTGCCTTGATTTTTGCACCGTCTTTTCCAATTCCATGCTCAAGTTTTGTCATTTTTGGCTCGGGTTTTCTGGTCTTTTTGATGATTTCCCAATTTCTGCACAATACAAATGCAAAACAAACATTATTTGGCAGTTTTTGTCTGTTTTTGGTCATTTAGGGTCGTTTTTTAGAGGTAAAGATATGGTGTAATTAAGCACATATTAGGCCCCTTACAGATATCTCTGCCCTAAAACATTTAAACCCTTATACAGACATACCCACGCGTCTACACTTTCTCCCCTGATGTTTTCACTATCAATAGACTTTCCTTATAACATGTTATATCAACCACAAAACTTGTAATGATATTTTTCTAAAATACTCATGTTAATGAATTAAATAACCTGGTCAAACTTAGCCAAAATTTTTGTATATTAAGAAGTGTCAATAAGCATTGAATTTTGTGAATAATATTCTCAACGCCATGTTTATAAAATCGGATTTGTTTAAATCCTAATATGTTCTAATACACAATAGGTTAACAAAAATCTGAATCCCGGGGACGGGATTTCCTTTATGGGTAACAGGTACTGTCACACCTCGCAATTTTCGATATTTTAAATGACTATTTTACCCTTTGACTTTTTGGTTCCGACTTGACTTTTGACTTTTTGACCTTTTACGGTCACATAAAAACGATTACCGCGTAGCCGGTAAAATTTTTGAAACGTTTTTAAATAATAAATCATAATTTCGATTATTATCGTTCATTTGCAAATTTATTTTTCTAACTTATTTGACTTGAAAACGAGAAGATATATTTTATTCCTGAATTGATTTATCAAAAACGACCCGCTAAATTACGTTTTCACAACTCGGACTCTAAGCCAATATGATTTGTAAAGCGGACATTCTAGTACAACTTTTTAGTTTTGTCCCGAGACACGAAACCAATCAGAAAGTGACTAAACAGCCTCGGCCAAAAGTTTTGACATTGCAACAACGATGGTACGACACAGACAAAAATAAAATTAAATCTATTTCTTTTAACACTTTTTATTAAATGAAAATATTTAATAAATTAGTCATTATTTTATTCGAAAACGTTTGTTGATAACGTGAACATATGAGTTAGAAATATATTTTTATTTTTATTTCGGACGAGACGTAACCGGTTCACCAAATAAATAACGAACATTTTTATAAATGTTATAAAAATATTTATGAAATACTATCAAGTAAATACTCATTTTTCTCAGAAAAATTAATTGAAAAACAATGGCGCAAGTTTCGTATTTTGAATCATCCGTAAAATCACTCAAATGAGCTCTCGAAACCTTATTTTATAAAAGTTTCTCTAACAGTACACTTTTAGTCCGCTGAGGGAATATGTACAAAAGCAACCTTTACCTTATTAACAAGTATCAAAATTTTAAAACTTTTATTATATATATATATATATATATATATATATATATATATTTTATATCATTTCCATTTTCATACATACACACACACTCATCTTCCTCACTCTCTCTCTCTCAATATCCGGCCACCCACCGCCGGCCACCATGCCGCCGCCGGCCACCAGTTGTCGCCGCCGGAAAACTTTTCCGGCGAACTTTTCCGGCCGAATCCAAAAAGGTTCCTCATCGCCCGATCTATTCGATCCCCCAAACCACGCTCCTCCACGCGCCGTCGTCGACCACCACCCACTCACGCCACTGCCACCACCATGGCTGCCACCATCGCCATCACCACCATCCCCACGACACCAACCCATCTTCATCATCATCTTCATATCATCAACATCACCTCATCACCTCATCACCGTTGCCGTGACCACCAACAACATCTCAGCCGCGCCAACACCTTGCTGCTGTCACCACGCCACCAGCCGCCACCATCCCCACTGTCGCATCTCCTTCATCGCCGCCACCCACTCTCCATCTCCATGCCACCACTCTCCTCACCACCACCCTCACCTCCACTGCCTCGCCACCCTCACCCCATGACACCACCATCAACATCATCACCACACTATCTCCGCCACCCTCGCCATGTCACAGCCGACACCGACACCACCATAGCACTACTATCACCACCTCCGTACACCACCACCGCAACCTCCTCACCATCATCATCTCCTCTCCACCGTCATCCCCGCTGTCACCATGATAGGGGTGCGGTTGGTGTTTATATGCACCATCAAGGGTGCGTTTGGTCTTGATAAAACCCACCAAAAGGGGCGTTTGGTTGTGGGCTTAACAGCCGAAAAGGGGGGGGGCTGTTTGGTTTTGGATTTAACACCCAAGGGTGTTTGTTTATGCGTTTTGCTGCCGAAAGGGGCGTTTGGATATGCGTTTTATATGCAATAAGGGTGTGTTTGTTTCTGCGTTTTATGGCCATTAAGGGGTGTTTGGATATGGATTTAAAAACTGCCATTAAGGCATAACGATATGGGGTTTTAACATCCGTAAGGGCGGTTATTGGTTTGGCGTTGTATAGCACTTAAGGGTGCGTTTGGTTGTTTGGTTAATAGCTAATAAGGGTGTGTTTGGTTTTTATTTATTTTGCTATTTATTGATCTAATTTAGATACATATTGAAACACACGGAATATAATGCAACATCTATATTGGTTAAATGGGAAAAACGATGGTTTTGGTAAAAATGGAACGCATACAAACGGGCAAAGTCATGCCGAAATTATAATAAAATCTTTATACTTAGTTAAATTTCATTAAATTTATAACTATTTAAGAACCCGATAAAATGAACAAAGTTATATAGTTTTTTAAAGATTATTAAAAATGTGATTTTACAATACATCGGAAATAAAACGAAAACTATACTTTTATAAACAAAACAACTAGTTTAGTTAAAACGCGCAACGGAACACTAATATATAAAATATTATTTTATAATTCTAATAGATAAAATAATAAGTTTTGTAAAAACTTTAAAAACGTCATTTATCTAATTCATAACTTTAAAACGTATATTTACTTTTACGCACGAACTTTTTATTTATTTAATTGGTGACTTTTGAAAAAGTGTCGAATTAATATTTATTTAACCATTATTCGTAATCCACGGTTCTTAATATAATACTTTGTAAAGTATTAATATAACTGCGATTATTCTTTTTGGTTATTTGATCTTTAATTATATAATTCACCATATGAACTATATAATAATTCATTTTTCCAACATCTTAACATTCATAGTTTAAGTCATTAATCAAATTCAAAATTCAACAATGCATCTTAATGATTAACAGGTTCACCATGATCCTGTGACTCATATTCCAAATCATTTATCAACGTGTCGCGTTGATGTACTTATCCATCGGAAAACCCGAATTCATCATCCTAAAGTAGTGGGATATAACCGTTAAGTTAAACTGCATCTTCTGGTCGAGCCATTCCGGTTTCCATTGTGTTTTGCCTAATATTTGCATTTCTGCCAATTGCTTTACAACTTCGAGGTGAGTTCATAGCCCTACGTCTTACTTGTTTTATATTTACCTTATAACTTTTCGGTTGTGAACATTCCCGTTTACAAACTTGTTTACTCTAATGATTTCAAACTCTTATAAATGCTCGTTTGCAAAATCGGTTACATGATTGATATCACACTTTGCTTTACTTATGGATGCAATTACTTAAAGCCTTACTATTGGAAATACATTGGTTGATTTTACTATGGACATGAGTATCATGATCTTATTTCCCTACTTACGTGTTGCCTAAGTTTTGAATAGACCACTAATGCCCGAACTATCATGAACCATTAATTTCTTGACCTACTTGCTGGTTAAGTAAGCGCTAGTGTTATAAATAGATCTATTAGGACTAATTATCCCTATCCGGGTAAGTAGCGCTCACTACCCACTGGGCTCCCGATAAACAGATATATACCATGTCGGATTTCACTAGATACCTTTAGGGCAATTAATTCTTGTTTGGCATATAAAATGCTTCCTTTTAATTGAGCTTCGGTGTCATGAGCTTAGCGTAACAGTAAATACTTTTCATGTGATATTGTATTTGTTATAATAGTCTCATGTGCTTTGTATATGAAATCATAAACTGCTAAGATTATCATATACGTTTTGAAATCTTGTGGTACACACTACTTTGTTTGAACGTTTCAAATTGCTAAATACTTTTCATAATACTGTGAATGAAGCAATATTCACTAAACGCTTTTGATTCTCGCAAATACTTTACTTAAACCTTTGAATTCACTCAACTTTATGTTGACCATTTTAAGCATGTTTTTCTCAGGTGTTTAGCTTTGGACTTCTTGACGTGCTATGTAGAGTCTACGTTCAACATGATGCCATTATCAAGATTTTATTCATCATTCATACTCGTTGTCTTTTGAAAACCAAATTATGCTTCCGCTACATTTTACTTACGCTTCCGCAAATGTTTAATTTCTTTTAAATCATGTAAAACATATCTATTTTTAAATAATGCAATGAGTTATGATTTTCAAAACGTCCATTAGTGATCGTTCTCTCGTGCCTTGTGTTCGAAATATGATGGCGTCACGCCCCCGGACATGTTTTTCGTCCAAGCCCATTTGGGGGTGTCATAGTTTTGAATATTTTCATCATCACCCTTAGAACTATTATGATTATCCTCAAGTGTTGCAGCCATCTCACTTCCAGTTGCAGACCCATTAGAACCAGAAAAATGTATTTCTACATTTTCTTTGAAAAATAGTCATAGTCTAGGTTTTCAAAACGACCCAGTTCTCTATGACCGGAGCTCTGATACCATTCTGTCACACCCCTAAAATCCGACAGGCAGCGGAAAGGTAACATTGGGGTGCGACGTCATGGAACAAGAAGTACAAGTCACAGAAAACGACCTCAAAATGAGACGTTTTAAAATACATTTCAAAATGTTCACATTCGATACATTAAAACATCAGAGTTTGCAAATAGGTCCAAACAGTTTTTAAAAATAACACATGTGTTTAGACATTAACAACGTTTAGCTAAAATTTTCTTTGAATGTAAATAAGATAAAGATTTTACAGAACACAATATTTTCAAAAGAAGTTTTATCAAATGTATAAACTGTAGAGTCTCCAAAGTACATATCCGCGCGGCTTCCCTCCGAGCAATATACCTGAAATACCTGAGATAAAACATGCTAAAAAGTCAACAAAATTGTTGAGTGAATTCATAGGTTTTAATCATAAAATAATGATTAAGTAATCGAGTAATGTTATTGTAAGCAAACAGTTTAGTGGACCACAAGATTTAAGTAATGTAGACAAGAGAAACAAATTCACCAAGTCTAAAAGAAATATGTATTATTTGCACTAAGCTCATGACACCGACACCTTAACAAGATTTTTGCCCCAATAAAAGTAGGGTATACTGCTAATAACCCCAAGGATACTTCAAATGTTAAGTGCGTCACATGGTTATCTAAAAACCATAAAGTCCAGAAAAGTAGACGGGGATTGTCAGTCCCGATAGATCTATCCACAACATTCGCGCTCACTATAATAACAACTGACGGTTCATGATAAACAGGGGACTTAAGTAGCAGAAGTGGTACTTAGGCAATAATATTCAGGGAATAATATCAGGCATAGCATACAGTATTTTAAATACTTGCTCCAAAATGTAAAACATACATGTATCTCACCCCGAGAGTTAATAAAACAAGTAATAAAAAGGGGCTATGAACTCACCGTAGTAAGAAGTATCCGGACAAGAAAATCAAATAAAGGGAGTAAGCAACCAACGAAATCAACCACGAACCGTAAATAGCGATTGACTCATATTCGAAGCTTTAAATATTTACCACGTAAATGTGCATAGATTGGCATATAAAAATAATAAATATGGTACATATTATTCGCATATACATAACCATTGCTAGTAGAAATCCCTTCACGAGCCTTAAAACTCTTATAATAACATCCCAAGTGTTTTTCTTTAAGCCTACGAACTATTTACCCTTCCGTTTAATTTTTATTTAGAAAAAGTTTCCATTTTTAGTAAGTTACTAATTTTCGACCTTACTATTTTTAGAAGTGACAAAAAGTTCTAACCCGACCTATGGAGTATAATATTTCTTGTCTAAACATTTTTAAGTTTATTAAACCCTTACCACATCATATGATCTCTTTACAATTTTTTTTACTAATTTTGACTTTTATTAAGTCAAAGCCTTTTCTAGGTTGACCCTCGGATTTTTAACCCAAAATTACCCATTTTCAGACTTCGCAAGCCTCGCGGGGAAGTAAAACGGCATTTTGAACAACTTTTTAGTTTTAGCCGAGACCCAAAACTCGACAGAAAAGGACGAAAATGCCCCTTTCTCAGGTCTGATGTAACTAATAAAATATGAAAAACGCAGACTTTCCCTATGCTTTTCGGCCTCTCATTACACATTTTTAGACTTGGCAAACCTCGCGGAAAGGTAAAACGTCATTCTAAACAACTTTTTAGTTTTAGCGGAAGGCCGGTTCGGACCAGAAAGGGCCCAAAACGGCTCATGAAAATCGCATCAGCAAGTATTGATTTATAAAATGCAGAATTCGGTTTTATTGATTTCTAAACTTTCGGAGGCCATAAAAACTTCATTTTTAAGAGTTACGGGACGTGCGACCTATCGACTCGAAGCTATTAATGTCCCCTAACATAATTTAAGTTCTAATTTCAGTTTTACAAAGTTTGACTCGGCCGAATACGGCACTCTAATTTTCTGCACTAATTTGGGTAGCTTTAAACCCCTTCAAACTTTAATTTTCACACTTTCACAACATTACAACATCATTATAAGCCTAGAGGTGAGATCCATAAAGAACATGGTCATCTTAAAGAACAAATGGGTGAATCCTAACCACTCATTTTTTCATCATAATAAAATAACCCACTTCCCCACATTTTTCTTAAAACTCAAATATCTAGCAAACGATAAATCGTTAAATGAACAAAAATACACCATCGCGGCGAGTATTTTTTTATCTTTCTATAGAGGGGCTCTTCTATATACTTTTGACGAACTTTTTTTCAATTTTTTTTTCAATCACGTCTGAAAAAAATAGGGAAAAAAGATCGTCGAAAGTATCGCGACGAGTATTTTTTTTATCTTTTTATAAAGGGGCACTTCTATATACTTTCGACGACTTTTTTTTCGAATTTTTTTTTCAGTAACGTCTGAAAAAATCACATGCGATTTTTTCAGACGTGATTGAAAAAAAATCGGGAAAAAAGTTCGTCGAAAGTATCGCGACGAGTATTTTTTTTATCTTTCTATAGAGTGCACTTCTATATACTTTCGACGAACTCTTTTTTCGAATTTTTTTTTCAATCACGTCTGAAAAAATCACATGTGATTTGTATCACAATCACATGTGATTTTATGAAATCACATGTGATTTTTTCAGACGTGACTGAAAAAAAAATCAAAAAAAAAGTTCGTCGAAAGTATATAGAAGTGCCCCTCTATAGAAAGATGATTTAATTCTCGTCGCGATGGTATATTTCGTTTTGCGTAACGATTAACGGTTTGTGAGATATTTAATTTTTAAAAAATAGGATGAAAGTGGGTTTTTTAATTAAATTAAAATAAGAATTAATATAAACCATTAGATGGAAATAAAATGGATGGACGAGATGAAACAGTTTGTTTTTTTTAGACCATGTTCCTTATGGAACTTTTCTCTATAAGCCTAATCTCTATTCAATATTATAACCACAATTTATCCAAACATCAAGAACATCACCAATACTAATACTTAGGTATTCTTAGCAAATAATTAAACATATGCACATAAAATTAAATATGATCAAAGAAAATTAAAGTATACTTACAATGTAGCAAGATAAGCAAGAAAATCAACAAGGAAACCTTGTGGGTTCCTTGTTTATGCCGAAACCAAACACCCTAAATTAGTCAAACCTTGATTTTTTATACCAATATCTTTAATTACCCTTGAATCAAACCCTTGTTGCTTCAATTGTGCCCAATTTCAATTAAATCTTCAAAAACCCAAAATCTTGAAAAAGTCTTGCATGGTTGATTGAACCTTGAAATAATGGTGGGGATTAATGTGGTGTTGATGTAGGATTATTAGGAAGTGTTTGATTGAATTTTTGGTGATGATTTGGTTGAGGTTTGTGGTGGGTCGGTGTTCACAGAAGAGCAAGAAGGAGACATAGATTTTTTTATAAACTTGAAACTGTGTTTTAATTAAGAGGTCAAAATCTTTATATACTAGTCAATATTGCCTAATTGACTTCTAGGGGTGTTTGGTTTTTAGTTTTGTAGGAGCTCACAAAAAGGATAAAGGGAGTGTTTGGTTTGGGCTTAGGGTTACACACATTTTTTTATACTACTCTATTTTGGGCTAAAACATTTATCTAAAAGTGTAAAAATAATATTTTTTTGACATGGTTTAAGCAAAACGCGGGGAAAATCATAAAATACAAAAATAACAATAAATTGACTTCCGGAGTGAAAACATGAAATTTTAAATTTCTTAAAACGCTTACGGATAATTATTCAAAGTACAACTCGTAATTAGCTAAAACGACGATTTTCAACTAGACGCGAACCAAAACTAAAAATGGTAAAAATAAAGTTTATAAAACTTAGGGGTGAAAAAGAAAAAAAATGGAAATATTTAACTACGATAAACATGTAGACGAGCAAAGAGCTAAAATACGGCTTAATTTTACGAGAGACGCAAAATTTACCGAATCGGGTCAATAGTAAAAATAAAATTTTACTTAAAGGTAAAAATAGGAATAAAATAGGATTTAATTATTTACCCGAATTTTACGAATTCTCACAGTACTGTTTTAGCTAATATGTGTGACAGATGGGTTTGGTCGAAAGAAGGCTCAGGCGAATTCTCCGTGGCTTCTGTTAGAAGAATGATCGACGATCGATGGCTGCCGAATGTATCAGCCAAGACTCGATGGACTAGTGTTGTGCCCATCAAAATTAATGTTCATGCATGGAAAGTAAGGTTGAACTGCTTGCCTACAAGGTTGAATATTTCTAGACGAGGTATGGATATCGACTCCATTTTATGTCATTCTTGTGGTGTTACGGTAGAAACGACTAGCCATGTTTTCTTCTCTTGCCATATTGCTAGAGAGGTGTTTCACAAAATTTCTAACTGGTGGGAGGTTAGTTTGTAGCACCTCGGAAAAATGTAGAACTTCTTGTTCCTTTATGCAAAGTAGGTATCGCAAGCCATTTCAAATGTACCGTTATTTTTCCAATAAAAGTTATTCTTCGATCGACGTACAACATTTTTGCGCTATTCAAGAGATATAATAACGCGTGTAAACCATCATTTTGCTTACGGATCACAAAGGGACACTTTGGAAAACGCGTAACAATAAAAATCATATTTTATTTTTACGCCGCGCAAAACAAAGTCGCACGACTATATTATTTTGTGAACCCGTTTATACTTCAATAAATAAAATAAAAATGGACCAATATTGAGACATTACTAAACAAACAATATAACTTGACGTTACATCTCCTCAAAACTCAAAAATACAAAATGCTATCTAAGTCAATCAGTAGAAAGGAATTCAAAATAAACAAGCTAACACCATCATTACATTCTTACATCTAATGTCCTACACCTTTCGAAATTATTCAAATACTACGTCTTGTTTCAATTTCATTCCAATTACAATTCATCAAATAGTATCTATTCTTTAATAGTATTAGAAAAGAAGCAATTATCACAAATAGTATCATACATCAATAGTATATGTAAATAATATCATTCACATGCAAGGCTCCAGGAACCGAGTGAATATTTCAAGTATAAATAGGGCCATACATGCACACTCTTAACATAACTAAATTTTAAAAGTAAGGAGTAAACAATAAGGTTCGGGTCTAGGGTTTTGCAAGTCCAGAGACGTTGGGTTTCGAGAGAAGTAGTGATCAAGAGTGGATCGAGCCCTCAACACCATCATTTTCCTCGTCATCTAGCAAACGTTGGAACCCTTGTAAGTCATTCTCGTAGTTTAACATTTATATGTCACTCACCATGTAGTTTAATGAGACCTCGGTGTCACAAAACCTATGCACGCCATTAAACCCACACGGAGTAAATAGGTGCGTACGCATGCAAGGGTTTGGGTCGTGACACACATAAAATAACAACATGTAGTAAAAACTTGTAACTAACATACCGTATGTAATGATAATAACGAAACCAGGAAACTTCATTAACCTTAAACGCATATGAGACTTGCTATGATGGATCACTAGGGACTAGTATACACCGAATTTAAGCATGAAATGTTGTAGAAAACCCTTATATTGTGACCTCGACATATACTAAGGGCGTGATCAGTAACCTAAAACAGCCCACACCGACCCTTTTGTTTCGCTATGAGTGCGTCACTCACAACCCCTAACGAACCCGAGCAAAGTATGCTCGTTGGTTCGTACCAAGACCTCGAAGCACTTGACGCTGAATTGCATCACAAGACGCACCACAATGCATACAAAGAAGCCATAACAGGCTGCTGCCATTGTCGCGGCTGTTAAGATGCTAAGGACGTAGCAACGTCCTTGTGCCTCGGTGTTTAACTAGACTCAAGACTAACCATATACGACGGATCATGCGAAGTAAGTATAGAGACTTAGTTATACATGTAGAATGTTACAATATGTAGAAGAAGAAACCACAACAGTGGTTACCAACTCCACTGTTGGGCTCGACAGAAAACAAAAAGAATGGAAAGAAAGAGTAGGCCATGTGGGTTTTTTTTTGTAATGTATAGCAATAATGCATGTAATAATTTCCAAAACTTGCATGAATTTTTCCTTGACGTAAGAGTAGTAAAACTTGCATGTTTTTGAGCCCTTTGGGTCGTCCCAGCCGAGACCCAAACGGGTTGACAAGCTTACTAACGAAACGAGGTAAATTAGAAGAGGTAGAACCTTATAAACTACATTTTTTTGACGACTTAGAAATAGTAACAACGAAATCGAATTATAAATGGATAAACGAATCTAACGCGGTCTATATAAATTATTTAACACTAAAAATATTTTAAGGCTTGATCGGATTTTAAAACATAAAAGTCATAAGGTTGAAAACGTAGAGATTGAAATATAAAAAGTTTAATAATGGATAAATACCTAGTTTAGGAAATTGAAGGATTTCAGGAGATAATATGAAAACTTTAGGGTAAATTGCGTAATTTACTTAACTTAGAAATAGAATGGCTAAAACTCGTTATATTAAAACTTAAGAATATTAGATATAAATAAATCATTTTTCATAAATTATTTAAACACGACAACAAACTAAAAAATATAAAACGAATGAGTTCACTCACTTATTTAACGACTATAGTATAAATAAACTCCCACGAACATATAAATATAAGTTGCGTCGCATAATCTTATCAATTTATGCACTCATAGATGAAAAATCGTGTAGCATCCCTAGAGCCAACGGTTAAGACGACATTTTTGATAACATCAAGACGTTATCTCATAAACGACAAAGCCTTTTTATGACCCATTTGCATGATTCATTTCATACATTAAGTTTTAGAATGTACACTCAGATTTTGTCATAATTACTTAGGTGTTTGACCAAGTTACTAATTGACGTGCCTTGATCCATTATCAAATTCCAGACGATTAACTGACAAGGTGAGTTTTCATAGCCCCTACTCTACTATTTTAAATCATCTTTTGGGGTGAGAACATTGCTTATTTCAAACGTGTGAATACAAGTGCAATTACTCATTACTGATTGGTCTAAGTCCCGATTTAACCCAAGTTGCTATCTGCCCGATTTATCATGAACCGTTAATTACTTGTAAGCGCGAATGTTATGGATAGATCTATCGGGATTGACGTCCCTGTTTGTCTTGGACTGACATTAGTCAAGCAAACACAGTTTCATTTGAGTCAGATTACGGGTGTCCCGGGTTAGACACCTGCAAGGGCAATCATCCATTGTTGGTATATGTTAACGCTTCGGTGTCATGAGCTTAGACAATAGTAATGCAATTTATATGACTTTGTATCTGTTATATTGTCATATGTGGATGAAATCTTGTGATTCATAAACACTACATCTTTCTGCTTAAAACCTATGAACTCACCAACTTTATGTTGACACTTTAGCAATGTTTTCTCAGGTATTAAGAACGAAGATGCTATATGAAGTCTCATGCATTGCAGTCATTTCCCGTTATCTGAAGATCACTTATACTATTTAAAAACGATGTCGTATTGTCTATTTTTATGCTTCCGCTGAATGTTTAAACAATTCATTATTTCCTAATTCAAGTGATCAATTTTTCTTAAACCGTACCTATAGAGGGTCGTTCTTGTTGCTTAGAAGTATGTGATAATCATGAAGTCACCCGCCTCGGCTGCCTTATACTCTGATAATTTTAGGGTGTGACAGATGGTATCAGAGCTTGAGTTCTAGAGAAAACTAGGATGCATTAGGTAGCACTAGACTATAACTATTATCTGCGTAACCATGCTTATTATGCTTCTATTGTTTGGCATTGTGTTTCTCAATATAGGGGTACAAAGGAATCAACAATCAATGAGTATATTATATATTAAATGGGCTACATTTGAGCTAGACATATATGAGTTTATATACTGAATATAGGGTTACTGTGTATTAACGCTACTATGGCGTATTTGAAATATATCTATATCCTTATTTCATATTTTCTTGTCTTAGCGACATGTCGGACTCAGACGAATTGAGACACACCGATAACACTACACTGGTACCTCCTAGACTCCCCGACACACTTCTCCAGGTGTATCAAAGGAGGCGCCCTACTCTCGGATTACTTATTTTGCCACATGTATCACCATTTCCCCCAACTATCAGACGTATCGCTTGTATATCTGTTTTGCCCATTGAGCCAAATCTTGCTGAACGTGCCAGAATTTCTGCTATTAACCTTGATGATTATCAACTTGATCCTCTTACTTCACCACCCTCACCTTCATCCCCATTCTCAATGGCTGCTTACCACCGGATGATTGCTGAAACGGACACCACCTAGAGAGAAGAAGCTCTAACTGTTTACGGGATGGAAACTGGTCAGCGTTCGGTGCCTGTTCCTGAGACAGTCTTGACTGTATGCACGACGCGCCTTAGAGGACAGTTGCATACCATTCTCGAGGACATGGACCGTTACCCAAATGCCTGTTTGGAGGAGTTAGAAGCCTTCCTGACATTGTGGGATGTGAAGCCCCGAGTTGAGGAAAGTTCATTGGAGAGGCTATCTGTGGATGAACTGATTACTCAGCTTAGACAAGTGTGTGAGGATGCGAAGGATCGTACTAGTAATGCTCAAGAGGAAGCATGACAGAAGAGGAAGGAGGCACCCGAGGAAGTGGTCCGGCGAATCTACCCTAACAACAACTAGTTTTATTTCTGTCTTTTGTACAACCACTAAGCTATGGGTTTGTCATGGCTAGTGATCTCTTGTATGAGTATCATGTTTGCAAATAATAACAGTATTGATTTCAAAAGATATGCCATTTGTAGTACGGTGACTATCTTTATGCATATAACTTTTGTACATGTCATAACTGTCATTTCCATTGTCCCTCTTATAGAAAATGGCACCCGGACGACGCCCAACTATCCGCCGGAACCCTCTAGTAAATCGTTCGACCAACCGAAACAACGTGGACATCAATAGTAGCATTAACACTTAGATGCTCGACCAGCTCATTGCCACAAGAGTA
>BQNB010095334.1:0-25896 GCA_026074375.1 Tanacetum coccineum
ATATTTCAACATAAAAATGAAAATTATAATTAATACTCGAGAATAAAATAACGACCTGAAATTGACGGATTGTCACAGTTCTTAATTAATTATTAATTGATTTAGGTGGTGGACTACCGGTGTATAAGACAACATCAAGCAATAAGTGGGTAAAGTCCCGATGGGCTAGGGTATTAACAGGATCACCACTTTGCTTTAATTCCCTATGATAGATTATAATTAGACTAATGGATGCTTTATACGGATGCGTTAATTATGACAGGATTGTTCGTATCTAATAGGTCTTAGGAAGAAGAACCGCCTAAGTTTTAAGAATGATATGCCACCTCGAAATAAGCAGCCATTGCACTATTTAAACAAATCAACATGTAATTGGATTAAACATGGTTAATATGGTTTCCTATTATTTGGCTTGTACCGCTCCTTTGTCTTGTATATATTTGATTTAATGTTTATTGTGCTTAGAATTGATATTTGTCACTGTAAACCTGTGCCAGTCTCGCAGGCTGAAAACCCCCCATTTACCTCTAGTAAATATGTATAGCATAGGTTTAACGACTAATTAGACTAATCTAGATAGATTAAAATACTTATAGAATATTATGTTAACATTCGCTCTTAGTGTTCGACACCCTACTTACCGCGAAGCTACATCTTGATCGGGTATACTGCCCGTTAAAGTGTTGTCTTTAGGTTTGTCGGCTAAATATAAATATAAAACTTGATAATAACCAAACACTACACACATGATGACACATCAGCCTAATAACAAAGTTTTGTATTTATTTTGGATATCTTTGCAGAGGTGATAATTCTATTAGATGACATCCCTTGATATCCCTATATACTCAAACAATGATTTATCTAGTGATTCATTTAGTGATTCTGACAATTATTAATATGATTATATGTATGAAAATTCCAGTGAAGAATTAATGACCTTTCTGGCCAGTCGTAATCTTGATTAGCAATTCCCTAAGCAGACTAAGGAAGGATGGCCAAAACAACTTGATCGCCAATTCCCTAAGCAAATTAAGGAAGGATGTCCAAAACCAGAAAGTACTTCCACTTCTAAGGTTACCAACACAAAGGGAAAAGCTAAGGTCAAATTTCAAACATAAAAGAAAGAAACCCAGCCACATTATGGTCTTAGGACCCAGACAAGAAGAGATATTTTGTTGGAAAGTGCTCATGTCATACGGATATTTATACGGCTAGAAATATGTGAACCTGTGGGGTCACACACGTGTACAGATAGATACTACATTATTAGTATATTTGAAATATATAAGTGTATATTTATTGAATATATTAAATGATCTAACGATAATACTTAACAGTCGTTAATTACTTCGTTTAACGAATAATTAACCGTTAGTCCTTTTTATTGTGCAATTGTACATAATAATTGAACAAGTCAAAAATTCAACATGAGGGGCTTTATGGACTTAGGGGGACGTTCGAACCAAATAGGGAAGGAAAAAAGGAAACTTTTGGGTAACGTGTTCCTAAAGCCATAATGTAGCCTTAATTCTCACACTATATAAACAAGGCATGGGGTTTCAATTTTCCTTCATACCTTCTCTTTTTCCCTCCTTGGTCGATCTAAACACCCCCTTGTAATGATTTTCGTTTGGTTTTGCAAGATAAGAACATGGATCTTGATTTATCATATCGTTAGAGAACTAGCATTCAATAGTACTGGTTAAGGTGCAGTATGGATACACGTAGAGGTTACTTAATTTAGTAACTTTTTGGTTTTCGTACGCATCAAATAACACACATGTGTGTTCCATTAGCTTCGTTGTTCGTTTGTTTATTTGCTAAAAGGTACACAAATCCGATTTACTTTTATGTTAATTATATATACTATATGATATCTAATTCCATTGTATAACTTGTGTAATATTAAGCATAATATTATGTTGTTGGACCATTAATTCCAACAATGGTATC
Source organism: Tanacetum coccineum (assembly GCA_026074375.1). Lineage (NCBI taxonomy): Eukaryota > Viridiplantae > Streptophyta > Magnoliopsida > Asterales > Asteraceae > Tanacetum > Tanacetum coccineum. The sequence continues at coordinate 1,957 of BQNB010095334.1, forward strand.
ATAGTCGTTCATATACTTATATAATTACATAAAAACTGGTAAAATTTCTAAAAAACACATATTTGTGATACTTTTTTTTATGTGTGACCCGTTAGGGTTTTATTTTTGTGAAAATAAAGACTCATAAGACTCGCTAAAAATCTGGAAAATATAATATGGTTATGGTTTTTACAAGATTTTATACGTGTATTATGTTACATGGCATATAATTTGCGTTATTTAGCTTATTATTGTTTATTTACTTGTTTAAATAGATAACCATGTTTTTACGTGCATGTAAATTATGGTTCATAAACTTGACATGTTTATTATGCATTCTTGTTAATGTGGTGATTTGTTTATATGCAATAATTGTTAAAAACTTAAAACGCCTTGATTTGCATGCTTGGTTGATTTTTTTAGTGTTGATTGCTTGACTTTCGTCTACTAAAAACTGTTTTCATGACTTTCTGTTCACAGTTAGATCACGAATTTTTCTTGGGAGTTCCCAACTCAATTACCTAATTGTTTTTTAGTGCTGACTACTTGACTTTCGTCTACTAAAAACTGTTTTCGTGACCTTCTGTTCACAGTTAGATCATAATTTTTTTTTGGGAGTTCCCAACTCAATTATCTAAAACTTTTCTTTTATTGGAAAAAACAGAAAAGACTTGTTCCTTGTCTTATCGTGGTCTAAAGTTGGATAATCTGGTCAAACAACTTTGCAGTTTTTCATTTATACCAAGTATATAACAAAACCATTTAAAATACTAGTAGTTTTGGATCCTAATATAATCTTAAGAGTTAAGTTACACATATAATCTGAATAGTTGTTTCTTATGTTCCTCGGCCAACTCTTCTTGTTTCATTAACATGTCCTGCCACTCTTGTTCAGCCCTTGATTCTTCTTCTAATGTATGGATGAATGCTTCTTGTTCTAATCTTAGTAGATGTTCTATAGAATAATGTTAGGTAATTACAAGCTGTTACAAGCATGATATATACATGTATATAATATTTGGTCAACTTATTAGTATACATACATGTTCATCACTAAGAATTCCATCAAACTGCAACTCTTGTTCAACCCTTTCTTCTTCTTTCAACAACTTCATTAATTCATGTTGGTCTAACATTCCACCACCACCTATACCAGTTCCATCTCCCGGAACTGCATCCTTAGGGAAAACTTTAAAAAAAATTCTGATTGTAATGTTAAGAGAATGTATTGATTGTTTAGGAGAAAATACATGAACATGTTCAAGTATCAAAACAGCTCGTACAGTTATTACATTTCCATAGCCACCCACTGTGATGACTTTGTGATGAATGGTGCCAGAAATTGTACCTGAACAATGTTTCAGTTCTACTGTTATATAACCCAACGCATTGGGTGTACAAGACTTGATAACAACAACAACCTTTTCAAGTTTCCATTTTTTCTAAAGGATTTGATATCACCCAAACAACCATTAGGGATAGCCCTTACAGTAGCTTAGATATTGAACCGCACTAACCTATGAACCACGTGTAAAATCGTCATCATCTCTCACATCCTTGATTATTTTCCTAATATACTCATGTGTAGGCAACACACCCTCGTGCCTACCTTCCAGGCCATCTGCTATTTTATGTATCTTCGCGGCTTGAACAATACATGCAGGACCGGGTATCATTCTAACCGCCTTTTCAGCTGGGTTTTGAGATGGAACTATGTTTTGGGTATTGGGATTATGGTTGCAGGATTAGACACCGACTTTGGGTGTTGAATTCATTTTTTTCATTGTTGATTTTGTGACTGTGAAACACTTGGATTGAAATTTTAGATATGTTAATCCATGTGTTTTTTGTGCTTGATTTAACGATATAGAAAAATCTGAATTTTTTGATTTTGTGGTTGATTTTGTAAATCAACGTGATTTTTTAAGTTATATGTTGTCTAAGATTTGAGATCTCAATTTGAGAAGAAGATGGTTCAATCGTGGGTTTCTCAAATGGGCTTTGTTAATTTGAATTTGAGACCACCGACGATTTTTTTTGGGGGAAGGGGATGTGGGAATTACTAATTTTCCCTCACGTGCATTGCATGTGAGGGGTTGAAAGCTTTGACTAACAAGTGTTAGGCCATAGGGACCTCCAACGATACAAAATGTACAACAATGGGAATGATTGGTAGACTTTTCGCATTTTTGGAACTAACGACGTATTTTGGGTACAACCACATTGAACGATTGATGTAGTTTACTATAAAAATAATGAAGACTATTAAGGAGGATAAATAGCGGATTACATATCTTGTAATTTTATAGCTTAGACAGAATAGGAAGATAATTATCATGATGTTGTAGAAATGTAAATCATTGCTTAAATTTTAACATTCTTAAATAATTTTTACATAATTATAAGGATGTTGTATTATTATGTCATATGAATATTGTTATAATAATGACTAATATAAGCTTGGATAGAAGACATCAAATAAACAAGTTGGTTGCTAGAAGTTGTTATCACTTACTCCACTTGCTTCTAGATGCATGAACTAGCAAAAGAGATGTTTGCCTATAAATAAGACCTTAGTTTGTTGTTACAAACACACTAAAACAAACACAAGACACTTCTTGTAGTGTTAACTTTATTTCTTCTTTGTAGTAGTATGTTTCTAGTATAAACATATATAACTTTGTGGCATTACTTACTCTTGTTCACTTTCATTTTGTTTAATTTTAAACAAACTATTTTGGGGTATACTTGTATTGTTGATTCATTCACACTCTTTACCTAGCCGGGGAGATATTATGGTGATTATTCCACAACAAGTGGTATCAAGAGCTGATGTTATTCTTAGTATGCTACGTTGGTGCAATTTAATGTGATCTTCCACATAGAAAAGAAATTCTTTGGTTTTTTTGTTAGAAGCTGGTGAAAATTAATTTGTACTCAAAATAGTCGATGGTAAAGTTGACCAAGTATCTTCCACATAAGTGGATCCAAGATCTTCATGTTGGCTAGACCTGTCTTGACGAATGCAAGATTGGTAGTGGAGGTTTATTATGGCACGGGCCATTTTGGTATGTGGCAAATGGAGGTTCTAGACGTTGTTTTTCAGCAAGGACTAGATATTGTCGTTGAAAAGCATAAACCATAGGATGTAGGAGAAAGGAATTGGTTAAACATCAATCGACTAGTTTGTGGTATAGTTCATTCATGTCTTTCGAGAGCGCAACCATATGATTTCTCAAAAGAAACATCCACTTATAAACTATAGGTGGTATTGGAAGAGAAATTTCTAAAGAAAAATTGTCGGAATAAGCTCTTTATGAAAAAGCAAGTATTTTGCTTCACATGTGTACTGGGTACTGTTGTACTACGATGAATGATAACATTGCCAGTTTTAAACGGTCGAACACCGATTTGATGAATATGGATGAGTCGTTCAAAGACCATGATATAGCATTGATACTTTTAGGATCACATTCAAAGGAATACAAGTTTCTTGAAACAACATTACTTAATGGGAGGGGTGATGTATCTCTTAGTGAAGTTTGTGATGCCTTGTAAAACAAAAGACTGAGAAGGAATCACAAGCAGATTGATTCAAGTGGGGATGCAAAGGTTTTGCTAGTTAGAGGTCATTCACATAAGAAGGGCACCTATAAGAGATGGAGATCCAAGCCAAGGCAAAGACTAAACAAAGATGAATGTGCATTTTGTCATGAAAAAGGTCATTGGAAGATAGATTGTCCAAAGTTAAAAACCAAGGACAATTATTACAAAGAGAAATAGAGACAAATTCACCAAGTGTGGTGATAAAGAATCAGACCTCTCACTTGCAACATTGTCAATCAAAAATGCTTCTAGTATATTTCTATTAGATTCCACGTGTAACCAACATATTACTTCACATCGAGAGTGGTCTAATAATTTTGAGAAACATGGGAAAGTTGGTTATACGAAAAACGAAACTCCCCTCACTACTCATGGGATTGGTTATGTTCAATTGCATAATGAAGATGAAACAATTGTGACCGTGTTTGTTATTCTCCAAGGTTGAAAAAGAATCTCATTTCCGATGGTACCTTATGAGCTATCACTAGAGTAAAATAGTTTTTGGAACTGTATCGGCTCTTACGGATAGTGGTAGTGATGGAAAACGTATGGTAGTATAATTTTAAATTTTGTGCATATCATTTTGGTCAAGTTATATCATTTTCTAATAACAAAGTCATGACATAATGAAACCTGTGATCATTTGGCAACCTATATTAGTTAAGTTAAATCAAGGGATCTAAAATTCAATTTTTAGCACATTTGCTTTATATCATGGTTGTTAAGATCTCGATCCTGATCTTAGGATCTTGCGATGTTATGATATTGCAAAGCAAAAACGATCCGGATCCTACATAGGATCTTCGCATGCCTAAGATCTTATATGATCCCGATCTTAACCATAGGATCTTAAGATCTACTCCGATCCGATGTTACTTTTCTCGAACCACAAATTAAAAAACTACAAATTTATGGGTTGTGTTTCGTAGAATTTTAAAAAAAACATGTTAATTTTCTTAAACATTTCATAATCATAATTTATGACGAAACATTCATGAAATTGTGTTTATGATATATAATAATTTGTATATTTGCATATTATTAGAAAGACTATTAGAACAATGACATTATAGTAGGATCTTACGATCCCGATCCGACTTTACGATCTCGATCTTGCAAAGACGAAAACGATTCTGGGTAAGATCCCGATCTTGAAAACCTTACTTTATATAATTACACACACAAAAGAAAACATACTCATTTTTTTTATCAAAACCCGTGCATGCTTGGATATTAAAAGTAAGGGTGCTACTATTTGTACCCTCCTGGCCCACTAAAAAGTACTAAAAAATATGAAAGATTCTTTTTGTACCCCCTTTTTACAGTCTAACGCAGTTTTATATCAGGTTTTGTTTCGTATTTTTTGACAGTTTCATGCTTTTGACTTGTTAAACTTTATAATTTTTATTCTGCACTTTCAGTTTCACAGTTTTATAATATAAACTAAATTATAAAAAATTTAAAAAAAATGAAAAAGATAAAAAAAACACGTGACCAACAAACATTACATCCCCATTACCACTCCGTACCCAAGCCCTTAAGCAAAGTCTTAATACCTATATTTCACAGGCCAAAATCAAAACTTATCCAAACAAACAAACAATTGTAGATTCAAAAGAGTAGCATACATGACTAGGGTAAGGAACATGGCATAGAAAAGAAAAAAAACAATTAAAAACAAAAAATTTTATGAGCAACAATTTGCATATGGCTAATGTAACATTCCGTATTTTCAGGTCATTTACGACGTCATCTATTTTGCTAATTATTTTTTTCTCGTACGCGTTTACTTTTAATTTTAATAGTTAAGTTAAATCGCGTAAATTAAGAATCACCAATCAACGTAAACGGGCACCAAACAAATTAAAGTTTACGTCAAGTAATCATTATATTATTATTACTAAAGTAATAATTTACTTATTATGTTTTATTTTTATTGGTTACGTAAAACGTTTACGTTTCGCAATTTAATACATTTAGGCATACCCGGAACCATCAAAATTAATTTACGCTTCAACAAATACCCAAAGTTTTTATAAATATCACCCATGTTAACATTGTTAGTCATATTGTGCATAAAATAAATAAGCTAGATCATACACATTACAAGTTTTACCTTTATGATAAAAACTACAACTTATATCTTCATGCAATACAAAGATTATTTTTCAAGACATCAAAATAATAAATATAGTACTCCCCTCCTCCTCTATTTTCATGGGTAACTGCCACTTTTAGGCGAACCATTAGTTACTTACTAGCTAGGCAATGTACATCTTCAACCTCATTAAAACTTATGTTTCTTTGACCAACCATTTTCCTTAAGACCCTCCTTATGTCTTAAGACTTTCCATGAAGACTTTGACTAGTCTTTGAGGTATATATAGGAAGCAACTAATAAGAAAACACATACACTTCATTTCTTTAGGTGAAAACTCACCACAATTCTCTCTTGAGCTCTCCTTCAAAACCCACGGCTAAACCACAACACCCCACACAATCCATACAAATTTTTCTACCACTTATACAAGCATTACTACATCATATCTAAGGTTATACAAAAAGGTTTGGAAGCTTGGTTGGGTGATTAAGAAAGGTTTAGCAAGATATTGGAATATTAGGATTTTCTTGAAACCTAGGGTTTTATTGGTGTGCAAGCTTGGTTTAAAAAATCTACATCAAGGGATTTAGTTATAATCTCAGCATCATTCATCACTATAGGTTATCTATAAACCTTTATGTCTTTACTGTTATCATTTTTATGTGTTTAACATGTTCTATATAAACAAAATACCATTTGGGTTTTAAAATGGTAATGGATAACTTATTGTGATTATGACTTTGTTACTACTGGTTCTTTATGATATGTGATTTCGATTGGTAATATCATGGAATAATGAGATTATAAGTATGTTAACATGTTGGTTTAAGTGGAAAATATTTAAGTATAATGTTAGCCTTAAAATATGGTGACAAACACGGAATTACATTAGTTCATTTATAAAGTGACACCGTTTTTTTAGGAACTAATAATGGATGTTAACCAATAGTTGTGTGTCACTTAGGACAATAAAATACCCCACCATACTTCCATGGAGGGGTTAAAGCTCCACTTTTGTAAAAGTGTGTGAGTGTGTGTTTTCTCTTTCTGCAACCACACAAAACTATCTCATTATTATCTTTTTTCTCTCATTAATAATATGATAATTTTCTTTTTCATATTACCAAGGGCCCTCCGATCCGTTGTTATTAGGTGTGGAATCTATGTCTAACTTTGGCACAGAGCATAGAGGGAATCGTTGTTGTTTATCTTACTAATTATTTGTGGTTAAATAAGCTAATTCGTGGTGGGTCCTGATTACACATTCCTTAACTAGAAAACTTCACAATCTCTCTTGTTTCCTTCTCCCTAGCCACGGCTTGAAGCAAACACATACACACAATCCATACAATTTTATTTACCACTTATACAAGTATCTAAGAACATATCTAAGGTTATACAAAAAGGTTTGGAAGCTTGGTTGGGTGATTAAAAAAGGTTTAGCAAGATATTGGAAGATTAGGGTTTTCTTGAAACCTAGGGTTTATTTGGTGTGCAAGCTTGGTTTAAAAATCTAAACAAGGGTTTAGATTATATTTCTCATCATCATTAATCACTATAAGGTTATCTATAAACTTTTATGTCTTTACTTTTATCATTTTTATGTGTTTACATGTTCTATATAACTAAATCACCATTTAGGGTTTTAAACATGCTAAATGGATAACTTACTTGTGATTATCATTTTGTTCACTTTTTCATATGATATGTGATTGGTAATATCATGGAATAATGAGATTATAAGTATGTTAACATGTTGGTTTAAGTGGAAAATATTTAAGTATAATGTTAGCCTTAAAATATGGTGACAAACACGGAATTACATTAGTTCATTTATAAAGTGACACGTAGGAACTAATAATGACTAGTTACAATAGTTGTGTGTCACTAGGACAATAAATACCCCCTCCATACTTCCATGGAGGGGTAAAGCTCACTTTTGTAAAAGTGTGTGTGTGTGTGTTTTCTCTCAGCAACACACACAACTTCTCATCTCTTATCTTTTTTCTCTCTAATAATATGGATACTTTTCTTTTCCATTTTACCAAGCCTCCGGATCCGTTGTTATTAGGGTGAATCTAATGTTAACAATTGGCACCAGAGCATAGAGGGAATCCGTGTTGTTTATCTACTAATTATTGTGGTTAAATAAGCTCAAATTCGTGGTGTGGACCTGATTTCTCACTGTCATATTCGTGTGGGTAATGGAATCAAGATTTGATATTTGTTTGTGCGTTAAACGTGTTAAAGGGAATTTTTTTGTACTTTCGGGCTTAGATATATCCCTTGCATCATTACTAGGTGGTTTTAACATCATTTCGTAGCTTTCAAGAATGTTTGATGATTTTTTCTTGGCTGCGTTTTGACTCACTGAAGGGGTGTTCTTCATTGCGTTTTGATTATTGAAGACTGCGTTTTGGTCATTGCGTTTTGGTCATTGCGTTTTGATTATTGAAGACTGCGTTTTGGTCATTGCGTTTTGATTATTGAAGACTGCGTTTTGGTCATTACGTTTTGATTATTGAAGACTGCGTTTTGGCTACTGCGTTTTGGCCACTGCGTTTTGGCCATTGTGTTTTGGTCACTGCGTTTTGGTCACTGAGTTTTGGTCATTGCGTTTTGCTTATTGAAGACTGCGTTTTGGTCACTGCGTTTTGGTCATTGCGTTTTGTTCATTGCGTTTTGCCTAATTGAAGACCCTTATTGCGTTTTGCCTAGGGGAGACTCTGTCCATTTCATTTCTTGGTTGCGTTTTGTCTCAAGAATTGACTGTGTTTTGTCTAAAGACAATGCGTTTTGTCCATTGAAAACCCTTGTTTTGAAAACCTAATTTCCCGAAAAAAAATTCGACCTTACCGCGCATCAGGTGGGCATGTGACCGACTTTGGGCATATGACCATGATTGTGTAGAAAGGATACCATCGGGTAACAGTCTTCATACTACCTTGCCTCTTATATGGTTGATCGACTTTTAATATATTTCAAATACATTTAATATACTCTTGGGGGCCTTGTAATAGTCTTCATACTACCTTACTTGTGCGTTGCCTCAACAAAATATTAAGCATTTAATATACTCTTAAGTAACAGTCTACGTGTAATCTGTTCATGACTTAGGAAATAATTACATAGATCATCACAAGTGTGACAAAGCAACAACACTAGGAGAAGCAATCTAGGGAGTAATACATGATTAAATGAATACAATCTTTTTATTATATTGTTATCACCATTAGCATAGTTTATTATTTAGTTTAATAGCGAAAACCAACGAAACCTCTCAAACATATAGTTTCCCTGCTTTTTATAAAATATAAAAACACAAAAATAATCATCTCTTAACCCCTAGAATTATGTTAGACCGTGATCAAGCCTTTCCAACCTATTCCCCTAGAGAACAATAACAACCCTTGAGTCTTGCCTATACTACTACTACTACGGTTAGGTACTCTGCCTAGGGAGTTGTAAAACTTCTTGTAGAAGTCCCTTACGACAACCGCATCACCCGTTTATGTGCTTAATTATGTGTTTTCCCTATCATTCAACTGGGTCTAGTCCTACATATTTAATGCGCTGCAACTTCAGTGTTGCTTGGGCGTAGGCTAAGAGTCAGGGATAGAAACATATAAGGCTTATTCATATAGCTAGAATAATAGGATCACCAATAGAAAGCCCTGTTTTGATCTATGGTTAAGTGGATAGGTAGACGAAGCCGGTGACTTAGGATTACACATAACGTCTTGTTTCCATAGGTAGTTAAGTGGGTGTGGACTACTAGTATATGAATTTCCATTAAGCAGTAAGTTGGTAAAGCCTCCATGAGCTAGGATTCAATATAACCACCAATATAGTTTCCTAGATAGATTATAATCAACAGTGTGAGCTTTATGCGGGTTTAAGTTAATTATGACAGGATTAACTAGCAACAAACCTCGAGTCTAGGGAGAAGATCCACCTAACTTTGGAATGATATACCACCAACAAATTAATACAATCATTACACGAATAGACAATCAAAGCATATTATTAAATTAAACTAGCTAATATGTTTTCCTTACATTTGACCACTTCTCAATCTTTTGTTAATCACTTGTGTGTGTTATTTGTCATCACCTTAGGATAATTAGAACTAAACTCGTGCCAATCTCTCAGGTTGAAAACCCCCCTTTGCGTTAGTTTAGCTTTAATTAGTTTAATTAGAATAATTAGGTTAGATTAGTACTAAGACTAGATAAATAAAATACCAGTAGAATTAAGAGTTAACTTCCACTCTTAGTGATCGACACCCTACTTACCATGAAACTCTACCTGATCGGGTACACTGCTTGTTAAACTGTTGTTTTAGGATAAGTCGGCTAAATATAAATTTAAAACTTGATAATTAATAAATTGACCCTACATGATAGCACATCACCTACCCTATATCATTTTTCACCCTAACCTTTGGTTTACTCGAATGAGGGATTTGAGCAATCACATGGGTCTCATTTATGGATTTGAATGTGTATGTGTGATTTTGTCGCCCTTATTAGTGTAATATTATTGGTAAAGATTACTTAATCTAATTCTTTAGCTTATTCAAGTTAGGGAGTGAGCAATCACAAGTGTCACGGTCATGGATTTGAGCGTGCATTTGTGGTTTTGTTGCCTTTTCTGAAATATTGGTATCGATAGAGATTAAAAAGAGTGATCAACCCTTAAGCCTTGTCATATTCACCAAGCTTACCTTTTCAGACTTGTTACTCCTTAGCTTTAGTGGTGAAGATTTGTATCCTTGCCAAGCTTATGATAGAATACTCGTCAAGACCGAGCACTTGTGCGAACTACGAAATGTTACCACATAGATTAATTGAGTGATTTGAGTGATTTCATTTCCTATTTCGTAAGGTGTTTGGTTGTGCACTAGTAATTGAAAAAAATCGCTTAAATGAAAAATCCTAGACATTCGTTTGGGATACTTTTTCATAAGTTAAATCTAAAAGTCTACTTGAGGACAAGTAGGATTCAAGTGGAGGGATATTTGATGACATCAAATAACTTTTAATTATTAGTATCATTTATCTCGTCTATATTGCTCGTTTTATATTATTTTATATAAGATTTGATACTTAATTTCTTATCTTTATGAATCTTGATAAGTGTAAAATACACATATCCGTTATTACCAAAAATGACCATAAATGACCACAAATACACTATAAATAGCAAAAATATACTTGTTTTTATGTTTTGTGTGTGCAGGTACGGATAAATCAAAAATCACAAGAAAACCGTCAAAAAAACGGGCAAGCACGGACACGAGAAACGAAAGAGTACAAGAGAGCCAAAGATTCAAAGCCAAAGTCAAAGAAAGTCAACTATGGGTCAACAGAAGTCAACTCACTAGAAGACAACTCCTAAATGTTACCCAAATAGTCCCTCAAGTTTCAAAAATCACACAAATGGTCCCTAAACCTAAATGGGCCATACCCGGATCCATAAGCCCAAAATCATAAGCCCAATACCCTTTTATTTAAACTCCAGGGACTTAAATTGCCCTTTCTTAAAGTTGTTGTACACTACAACTTTTAATAACACAAAGACAAGGACCATTTGTGTCATTCTCCCAAAGTTTAAATCGAATTACCCGTTTTACAGTTATAAAGGGCGCGAAGCCATGGTTACTATTCACTTTCTCCCCCGATTCACCTACAGTCAAAATCAAAGGGCTTTTCCAAATTGGAGGGTACGGAAGACAATCCAAGTGGTCTACATCAAGATAGCAGGGTCAAAATTGTAATATCAAGGCTCCTCATTGGCTAACTTAAACAAGGAGTGCCACGTGGATGAGTGAAAGCACGAGGGGATGCTAGATTTTGCTCTGGAAGCACTCATATAACTAGCACAAGGTCACATCAAAGGATTGCCAGCTTGGCAATCCATGAGAGAGTGTAAAGTGATCTAACGGCTCATAATCATCCTCCAATGATTAATTGAGTGTACGGGCAAGATTAAAAGGGGCTTGGGAAGCAAGGCAAGGCCTAGAATCTTCATCAACAGGCTATATATAGCCCTCACTATCACACACACACGGCACCTAGTTTTTTTTAGTAAGCTTTTAGTTTTTAGCTTAAACTTTTATTTTTAGCTTATGTAATTTTACTCTTGTAATTTCTTTTCAAGTAATGTAAACCAGCTTTTATTAATGAAATACAGTTTCACTTTGTCATAAGTTCTTTTGTTAACTCTCATAAGCTCTTACTTTTCTCTAAATGATAAGCTAAAGATCATAAGCTACTGAATAAGCTCTTATTAGTCTATAAGCTAATAATAGAGTTAATAAGTTCTTTTAATCTACTTAAACATAATAAATCAGTGTAAACACCTTATCTATTGGATTTTAAGCTTTGGAAGGGGATTCAATCATGGAAGGAATCCCAAGGACTTTTACTAGCTTATCCAATAGGATAAGCTAGAGCTTGTAGCTGATAATTGAGTTAATAGCTTCTGTTAAGCTGAAGCTTATTGTAAGTCTTTCATTTAATTCATTGATCTTTTAATTTCTAGTACTTTTCATCTATCTAGCTTAATAGTAGTTTACTTGCTTATTTGCTTATTAGAAAGTGCTTATCTGTTTTCTTATTGCTTATTTGTGTTTTAATTTGTTAATTAGTGCTTATAAACCATCTGTTTTAGCTTAGTATAGTTAGAATCTAGATTAGTGCTTAATTTGTCTTAAAATCTACAAAAACCAAAAAAAAGTTAGTTAGCATAGCTTAGATTCTAGATTGAGCTTAAGTAGATTAATGAAAAATGTTTGTTAAGCTTGTTAAAAGCTGTTAGTCATCCGGTAATTAGGATTAGATCATTAGATTTTAATATAATAAGCTTAATCAAATCTGTCACAAGTTAATGGGGTGTTTGGTTTAAGCTTGTTTGACCACCAAAAGTCAAAGGAAATTGATAAAAGTTTTTGAGATAGTTTAATTATCATGCAAAACCAGTAGAAAAGTTGTTTTTAAAAGTTAGATTACAAATTTCAAAAAGTTAGAGCTTAATTTACTTGTGTCTGCACCAGGGGAATTTTTCATAGTATTTTCACTTGTGCAAAATTTGAACCAAGCTACTTAAGGCTTGGTTTGTGCTTGATTTGTATTTAGCCATACTCAAGTAGAGTATCTAAGTGCAAGTTACCCCTCTAGGATACCTGCATTTGTTCCTTGCCCTTTTTATTAGTTGCATAGGCAGTAGTAACCTCAGTTACTACTGCTGACTACTTGGCTTCATTTAGATTAGTAATTGTAGGATTTAGCTTATCAAACTTAGTAGGATTTGAGCTTTCATATAGCTGAATATAGATTGAGTCTTAGGTTTCATTTTTAAGCTTAATCTCTTAGTTAAATTTGCTGTCAAAAGTTCATAAAATTCTTAAAAAGACCAAAAATAGTAAAGTTAGCTTAATGCTTTAAATTTGGATTTCTTAGCTTATAATAGTTGTTTTTATCACTTGAATCAATAGTCTAATAGTGTTTTGATAAGTTAGCAAAAGCTCAGGTTAGGTAATAGCTTATAGCTCTTAATAGCTTAGCTTAATTTTAAGTTTTTTTTATTTTTTACCTGAATTTGCTTCTTTGTTCATCAATTTCAGTTAGCTTAATGTGTTTTTAGTTCAAATAACTTTTCATAACTAGCTTAAGCACATCATAAGCTATCCAAAACATCTTTTGCTTTGTAATTTAAGCTTAATTTGAGCTTGTTACAACTGTTTTAGTATAAACAAGCAAAAGTGAGCTTAAAAGCCCACTTTCTGAGGTCAGCAACTTTAAGAGCTTATTGTGAGCTTAATATTTACTTTCAGCTTATATGGTTTTTATTAAAATTGCTTAAAAACGTGTCTTCTTTAAATTCTAGTAATTAGTTTTTGCAAAAAGTGAAAAATAAAAAAAATAACAAAAAGGGGTGTGTTGCCAGCCTCGAACCCACGACCTCACTCTTATAAACCCAACGTGTTAATCATTGTGCTACATTAGCTCATCCAACCTCTTCTCTTTCCATTTAATCTTTAAACACATTTTCATTTCCCTTTTAGTTAATAAGCCGTAGCTTAACTACGGGCTTATTGAGCTTATTTGTTAAGCTGACACCTTCCTTTTATTTTTCCTTAAATCTTTGTTGCATTTTAGATTTTACCTGAATTTTTCAGATTTTTCCTTTTATTTTACAATTTACTAGGATTTTTCGTAGGTTTAAATTTTCAAAAATACATAAAAAATAGAAAAAAGTTTCAGAAAAATACAAAAAAATAGTTTTTAGTTTTATAAAAAATAGCTTTAGGTTTACATTCAGTAAAATCATTTTCACCACTTTTAGATTTTAATTTTCATTTTTGAGCTTTTAAATTTAAGTTTAAAAATAGGATTTTAATTTTAAAAATAGTTAAAAATAGTTTTCTGAGTTTTTATGTTACTTTAGACTTTTCTAAGTTTAAAAATCATTTTTCTAAATTTTTAGTACTTAATTTGCTATTTTTTAGGATTTAATTAGATTAAAATAGTTTTTAATTCATAAAAAATTCAAAAATAATCAAAAAAATGTTTTTCTTTTTCTTAAAATTTTCTTTTGTCCTAATTTAGGTTTAGAAATTTAGTTTACATTTTTAGGAGTTAAATTTAGTATATTTGCTTATTTGTCGCGTTTTATTTGTTTCCCGTTAATTGTTTAAGTGTTTAATTGCTTTTAATTGTTCATTTTAATTGTTGCTTTTAATTAGTAGTTATAGAAACTCAAAAATATCTTCTCTCTCATTCAAATCACAATCCAAGCTAAAGCAAGGTTTCAATTTCACAAGTCGTTGGGGAAACGACCCGGGTGATCATACTTCCAGGTTAAATATACGTATTATATATTGTTTATATATCTTCTAGAGTGAATTTTCCTTAGGGAATTTTCTTAATTGCTCTTGTGGTATTATATCGTATATATTATAGTGTATTTTATTACACATCAAATCTCAGTTATTATCGAGCAATTGGTGAATGTTAGAGAAAAGAACGTGTTTTGGAGCATAAACAAAGAAGTTCAAGAAACTCTACTGAATCTGACATCAATACACTGTATCATTATAGATAGATACATCGTAACCCAAGACTTAAACAAATTCACGACCATTGCCTCACTTTGAAGAATACGTCGTATCAACATCAGCATATACACCATATATGAAACTTGGTTCAACTTTCAAAACAAGCATATTTTACTCCCAATACGCCGTATTCGCGCCCTAACTTTACAAGACATCCATGTCGGGAAGACCTCGATATGTTGTATCCAAATACATCGATGCGCCGTATTGGGAGGCGGTTAAGGATTATTCTGGAATATAATAATCGTGGAGCCCATGCTAAATACCTCGGATACGCCGTATTAGGCCTCACCAATACGCCGTATCATCCAGATTTGTAAACCTATAAACAGAAAACCTAGCATTCAGTTTTCAGAGAGCTTTTAACCACTAAGTATGATTCTTAGATGATTTTAGAAGATAAGAAGGTCCTACAAGTGTATTCATTCCATAGGAAAACTCTTGTAATCATTATACTCTGCTATAATCGTTCGGTTAGCATATCATTTTCTTTATGAACTCTACTTTAATCATTCTGAATATGATACTGTGTATTATTACAGAGATTATAGGATAATACTTGTAGGTATTATCCAAGTTTATGATAATTTGATGTTTTGATTTGTTTATATCGATTGTTTACTCTTTCGTTGAATATTGATTATGTTTATCACTTCATACCCGTTTATGTGCTTGATTATGTTTTCATCTATCATTCAAATGGATCTAGAATTATAAATAAAGTGTTGTAACTTAATTGTTATTTGGACTATTGGCTAGAGTCTAGGATAGATACTACATTCCTTATCTATATAACTAGATAACTTGGATTATAAATAAAATCGTGTTTCTACTATTGTTTAAGTAAATGATAGACTAAGGTATCTTAGGACTATAAATAACATTTTGTTTCCTTTGGTAGTTAAGTGGATTATAGACTACTAGTATATAGATAACTATTAGGCCATAAGTTGGTAAAGCCTCAATGAGCTAGGTTTCAATAATGTCACCTAGATAGCTTATAATCGATTGTGTGAACTTTATGCGGGTTTGGTTGATTGTGACATGATTAACCGTTATACAAACCTAGAGTTTAGAGAGAAGTACCACCTAACTTTGGAATGATATACCATCAACGAAAGTAGTACAATCATTGCACAAATAGATAATTCATACATTTTATTTAAATAAACTTGGTTAATACGTTTTCCTTACATTAGTGCTTGACCTCTTCTTTATCGTTTGTTTATCTGCTTGTGTGTGTTATTTGTCTCATTTTTCGCTTTATTAGTTTAGATTAAACAAAAACTCATGCCAGTCTCTTAGGCTGAACCCCCTATTTCCGTTAGTTTAGGTTTAATTAGGATTAATTAGGTTTAACTTAGATAACTAGAATACTAGTAAATTAAGTATTAACACTCACTCTTAGTGATCAACACCCTACTTACCAACGAACCTACAATCGATTGGGTATACTACCCGTTAGTGTTAGTTAATAGGTAAAGTTGGCAAAATATAAATAGTCAAACTTGATAATATTATTACCTATACTAAACGACACATCAGATGAGATGACCAATGTCTATGATGTTCATGCTCTTCATGCTGCTATGGTTAGGAATATGTTGGCAAATTAGTCTAGGATTCTTTCTAAGAAATGTTCTCAGTTAGAGAATGATGTGGTTTCCCTGAAGAGCAAAAATGAGAGCCTCAATCATGAAGTGTCTAAGCTCGAGGATAGTTTGTCTAAAGCCTAGAACAATCAGGACGTAAAGGGTAGTCAAGTTTTGAAGAACTTGAGATTAAAGCATGCCCGACTATCTAAAGAGTTGTCAGGGTTATGTGATGTGGTAGAATCTTTGGAGGATTCTCAAAAGAAACTTGTCGGAGAGCTAGACAGGTTTGGTCCCTTTGTGGAGGAGGTTGAGCACCTCAGTCAAAAATGCTGAAACCTGAAGAGGAGAAGGGATCTTTGTTGTCTACAAGGCTAGCCTTCGTGAGGAAGTTAAGGCTTTGTCCTCCAAACTAGAAATTGCTGATCTTGAGCGGGCTGAATTGATTAAAGATTTCCATCCTCTAGCTGTTAAGAAGCTCTTGTCCTCTGATCATTTCAACTTTTCCATGGGTGAACTCTAACAAAAAATTGTTGCTCTTGGCAAGACGCGAGTTTTGAATGAGGTCCATGGCTTGGGGAGTTCTTGGGATTTCAAAGATATTGAGGATTATGACCCTGAAGCAGAGAAGGTCTTTGACGATTCTGTGGAGGCTTTTTATAAGTTAGAGTTTTTGTATATCTCTATGCTTGTTAAGAGGACGAGTCAGAGCCTTGGGGATCTCATCGCTGTTGAGCCTTTGGCAATTCAAGAGACCATTTATGCTCCTCCTTGATGTCATTCATGTCTATATGTGAAGCTTATTTGTGATACTTTTGTTGGTACCTTGTGTGGTATTTTCCTTAACAACTTTATTTGATGTGTCCTTATTAAGACAATTACTTTCTGATCTTACGGTGCCTGGGGCCCATTTTAGACTATTTGTTCTATTTGTTGGGTGTCTTAATACCCATGAACATGTATTTTATTGTGACCATGGCGGGTGGTTCTTATGTTAGTTGTTTTAGGCTTTGGTTAGCTTTCCTTGCTTGCCCTTATTTATTTGATAGCCTTAGGCTTGTTTTTGTGCATATGCGTATTGTTCGTATTTTTTATACCTCTAGGTTATTCGGAGGGTAGCTAGTCCTCATTCCCCTATTGGTTTTATGAGCATGAACTTTATTGGTGACACTTAATCACTTTGTTGTGGTTGAAAGTGTTTGATTTCATTTCATCATTAAATAGGCTAGTAGCCATTACAGTTGCCTTTCTTGAAGGTCTTTGATAAAGGAAAATAGATCTAAAATGAAAATATTGAAATAAGTTTAGAGTTCTACGCTCATGTAGGCTACTCTGTTCTACATGTAGTATTTTCAGAGGTTGAATCTGTTCCAGGTTCTTCCTTCTAGTGTTGACAAAGTATAAGATCTTTTCCCATCTGCTTCAAGTACTTTGTAGGGTCCTTCTTACGTCGGTACCATTTTTCCTGTGTACTCAACTTAGCTTGTGTTGTTGAGTTGAAGGACGTAGTCTCTGAGGTTATACACCGATCGACTTACTTTTTTGTCATAATATTTTTCAAGTTTCTTCTTGTACGCAGCCTCTCTAATTGTTGTTATCTCCCTTCTTTCTTCTAGGAGTTCCAAGTCCATCCTAAAATCTTTTTCATTTTGTGGCAAATTTACTTTCTGCGTTCTTTTGGTTGGTATGCTGATCTCAACTAGCATCACTGCTTCTGTTCCATAGGTTAGGCTAAATGTAGTTTCTTCGTTGCTTCATTTTAGACTTGTTCTATGAGCCTAAAAGACCTGCGGGAGTTCATCTACCCACCCTTTGTGCGCTCTTCTAAGTCTCTTATCCATCCTTTGAACTATTTCTTTGTTTGTGACTTCCATTAACCCATTACCTCAGGGGAGGTATACGAAGGTGAATGTTTGCTTTATCTTGAGTCTTTCGTAGAACTGGGGGAACACTCTTTCTTCAAACTACTTTCCATTATCAGACACTATCAACTGTGGGAGTCTGAATCGACATACTATGTGCTCCCATACAAACCTTTCTTTGTGCTTCCTAGTGATGGTGGCTAATGGCTTTGCTTCTACCTATTTGGTAAAATAATCAATTGCTACTATCAAAAAATTCACTTTCGCTAGGGCTTCTGGTAAGAGGCCTACTATATCAATGCCTAATTCTATGAATAACCATGATACGGTGATTGAAGTCATGTCTTGCTTGGGTATCTTGGAGACCGGAGAGTGTATCTCGCATTCATCGCATATTTGCATGATTTATGCGCATCCCTATGCATTGTTGGCAAGTAATAACCCAATGTTGTTATTTTTGCTACTATAGACCTCGGGCCAGCATGTAAACCGCAAGATCCTTCGTGGACTTCCTTGTTTACATTGGCTGCTTGCTTAGGCCCTACAAATCTTAACCATGGTGTGAGGAAAGATCTCTTGTATAGTGTTTGTCAATGATCTTATAGTTCGGAGCCTTGACCCTGATTTTCTTGCTGACTTTTTGTCTGCTGGGAGGATCTCGATGATAAGATATTCCATGATGGGAGACATCTAGTTGCTTCCTTCCTCTGTGACAACATCAGCTACTTGTTTTTCATATATCGATTTGTTTGCCATGTTTTGTACTAGCACTTCTCCATCAAGTGTCTGAACGTTAGCGAGGCTAATTTTCTCAACGTGCTTGCTTTCTTATTCTGGTTTCTTCTTATGTATCAAACTTCAAACTGTCGTAAGCTCCTTAGTAACCCCATTGTTTTCTGCAAGTATTGCTTAATGTGGTGATGTTTGGCTTCATATGACCCCATTAACTTGGTTGGCTACTAGCTGGGAGTCTACGAGTACCATAATTTCTTCTATTTTTACTCCTTTGCTTCATTATTTTTTCTTCAAACTCAAAATTCAAAGCGTAATTGAATTCAATACCCTGTGGGCTAACTAACATTAATCTAGCTCCGAAACCATCTTTAATTTTGGCTCCGTCAGTTTACAGTATACAGTCTCCACCATGCATTCTTTGTTCTCCCTTCATTGTTCTAATATTTTGTTTCTTCCTCTTCCTCTTAAGTTTTTGCCAGGAAATCTGCGAGGAATTGTGCCTTGATCGTGTTTCTTGGATTGTATTTAATTTCGTGCTCTCCGAGCTCTAAGGCCCATCTGGCGACCCTACTTGATTTTTCAGGCTTCATTAACAGGAGCCTTATTGGCTTATTTTTTAATACTGTGACTTTATGTACTTGGAAGTATCTCTTGAGCATCCTTGCTGCATGAATTAGAGCCAGTAATAGCTTCTCCATAATTGGGTAGTTTAGCTCAGCTCCTTGTAGTAATCTTCTAACAAATTATATGGGTTTTTGGTCTTTCCCTCTCTCGGCCATTAGGATTACGCTTAAACATTCTTTTTAAGATGCCAGGTACATTTGTAAGTTTTCTCCTGCCATTGGTGCTACGAGAGTGAGAAGCTTCTTCTATGTACTTTTTCATTTCTTTGAAGGCTTTATCTGCTTCTTTTGTCGACATGAAATCTTTCTTTTTGAGGCATCCCTTAAGGGTTTTGAAGAATGGTAGAGCTTTTTCCATGCTTTTTGCTAGAATTCTAATGAGGGCTGCGAGTTTACCGTTTAGGCTTTGAACTTCATTAATGGTTTTTAGTCATTTTAGTTTTGTTATAGCTTGAACCTTTACTGGGTTGCATTTGATAACTTGCTTTGATACCATGTGTCCCATGAATTGGCCTTCTTCTATCACGAAAGAACCTTTTTTTAGGTTTAACTTCATCCTGATTTTTCTCTAACTTTCAAATGTTTCCTTGATGTCTAGCAGCATATCTCCTTCATACATGCTTTTTATTACCATGTCGTCCACATAGGCTTCCATGTTTCTCTTGATTTGGCTTGCGAAAACTTTATCCACTAGCCTTTGGTAGGTTGCTCCTGCACTTTTAAGTCCAAAATTCATTTTCTTATAACAGAATATTCCTTTCGGAGCACGGAACGTTGTCTTGTGTTCATCCTCCTTCGTCATTTGTATTTGGCGGTACCCTTAGTAAGCGGCCAAAAAGCATTTGATTTTGAAATCCGAGATAGAGTCTACTTTCCAGTCAATTTCTGGTAGCGAAAACAATCTTTTGGACAAGCTTTGTTAATACCAGTGAAATCAACACACATTCTCCAGGCTCTGTGTGTCTTCTTTTTCATGACTGTATTTGCCACCCATGTTTGGTATCTTGTCTAACGGAGGATTACATATTTTTCAACTCTTCTACTTCCTTTGAGGTTGCGGCGCTTCGGTCAGCTGCCATTTCTCTTTTCTTTTGCTACACGGGGGTTATCTTTTTGTCGTCATTTAACTTGTGTTTGGTGACAAAGGTTTCTTCTCCTATTTTTATAGTTCTGGGGATCCCAATCATGTCAGATAATTTCCATGCGAATACATCCACATTGTCCCTAAGTAGCTTTATTAATTTTTGCTTGAAATATGTTGGGAGTTGTCTTTTGATTGTCACCGTTTGTTCAGGACTTTTCGGGTTGACTATCACTTTTTCCTTCAGATTAACGCACTCGGAGACTACGAGGGGACACACCGGAGGGGATTCTTTCAGCCTCTTCACTTGATCACATCTTTTTATGTCTTGGTATTCGGACATGATAACCCTTGGGCCTACTCCCGACTGATATAGTACTGTCGAATGCATTGTGGATGGTATCATCCCCAGGTCTGCGATGGCGATTCTTCCAAAAAGCATATTTTGCAAAGAAATGGATCGAATTATCTGGAATGTTATCTATTCGCTTATGTGATGTGGAGCTTCTCCTACTGTTATCCAGAGGCTGATTTCTCCCAACGGGATAACCTGCTAAGTGTTGGGTTTTTACAACCAAATTAACCATTTAATAATCACGAGTACTCAACGGAAAAGATAAACACGCATAGAATATATAATTAACAAAAGATCAAGAACGTGTACCTTTTAGCAATTAATAAAAACACCTTCTTGAATATATGCATGTGTATAATAAATAATACCACCCAAGATCTAAAGGTAGATCTCTCTACTTCAACACACACAATACGTTCTTAGCAAACAATTTATCATGCTAGTACTAGTAGTGATAAAGCCAAACTATTGTGTTCTTGAATAAATCAAATATTGAAACCTATGTGGTTTCTCTTTGACAAACAAAACCCATGAACCGAATCCCTTGGGAATGTCCGGTCGATCGCATGAGCAAGAGGGAGAGAAGGAGAGAATTTTTAGGGATTTAGGTTTTCAAGTTATCTAAAAACTAAACACCCTAAGCCTCCTTATATAGACAGATAACTTGGCTTGTAAGTTAGGCAAGCCCAATCCATTTTGGGATGGGTTTCGGCCGACTAAGGGGAAAAGAGGGGCAAACCACAACTTTCTTTTTTCGATTTTGCATATTAGTCCTTCCTTTAACTATTAACGACTAATATAACTCCCGTTAAATATCTATTAACATTTAACACTCGTTTAAGCTTTATCACTAAATATATTACATTTAATATATTTACTTTAATTGTTTTACGTATTAACGCTTGTGTCCCCGTAGGCTTGAATAAAATTCTCGGACATATATTATTTTACGTGGACATAATTCAACAGCTCCCACTTGGACATGTATCAAATTATATAATAACATTGGTAAGAGTCTAGCAACACGCCAATGCTCCTAGGAATACCCGAGTGTGGTTTCATAAAGTCACAGTTAAATGATTTATGAATTTACAATCCCTTTGTTTTTGATACCGTGTTATAAATGGATATGGATCAATAGTCATTCCATTAATTAACGATTCTATTTCTCGTATTTATAATTAATCAAGATTACCAAAAGTCATTGAGACTCTTCTACATGAGCTTTTGTACACGGCCACGCATACAACTGATTAATCCTACGATGGGCCAAGTGGCATCATTCTTCAACTATTGAAGGAACAAATTCTTTATTGACTACAAGTGTCAAGTCACATGCTTCACAATCACTTCTGAAAATAGTCCTTATTAGCTACCTTATTCATGATAACTTAAACTAAATCAAGAAGGATTATCCACACATGCAAGACCTACTTGCATCTCAAGTCTAAGGATTTAGTAAAAGAAATCACTTACAAGATTCACTTAATGACGCCGATCCATAAAGTGATAATCTTGTTAGTTGGAGAAGTCCGATATTCATCTTATGATTATCATGTGAGTTTGGCGGACATATCCTTTAATATCCAAAAATATCACCAATCACTCTGATTTGTCTTAATTCAACAATATTCTCATATTGTTGATCAATAATGGACTAATTTAGAATAATTAAATCATGAATTAAACATGCAAATATAAGACACAATTTAAAATAAATATAACAAAATACAAAGTATCATTATCATTAAATAAATTGTCTTAACATCCCTTATCCAAATACTAAACACAGATTTACATGAAACTACTAGCTAAACGAAGTCCCATGCTCCTAGCATGTTGAGTAAGCTTTCCTTTTGATAAAGCCTTCGTAAAAGGATCTGCTACATTGTCATACGTGTGAACTTTAAGAAGATTAATTTCGTCCAATTCAATACATTCGCGAACATAATGGTATCTTCTATGGTACTGTCTGGCACCTCTCTGAACCCTCGGTTCGTTGGCGATAAGAAGTGCAGCTGAATTATCGCAAAACATCTTAATTGGTTCATTTATTGTTGGTACTATACCAAGCCCTGAAATAAACTTCCTAATCCAAACAGCTTCCATTGCAGCTTTTAAAGCAGCTATGTATTCAGCTTTTGCAGCAGACATTGCAGTAGTAGTACTTTGCTTGGATCTCTTCCAATCTACTGCGCCTCCATTCAAAATGAAGACGTATCCTATCTAAGATTTTATGTCATCTCTATCAGTCTCAAATCCAGCATCGCAATAGCAATTAACTCGAAGTTCAGCTTCAAGATTACCACCATAAACCAAGAACATATCTTTAGTATTTCTTAAATACTTAAGAATGCTTTTCACAACAATCCAGTATGGTTCAACCGAATTCTGTTGAAAATGGCTTGTTATGTTTTGCGCGAATGCAACATCAGGTCTAGTGCATCTAACCGCATACATAATGGATCCTACAGCCGAAGCATAAAGTACATTTTTCATGCGGTTCACCTCTCCGGGTGTTGTAGCACCTTGTGTTTTATTTAAGTCAAGTCTTTCTTGTATGGGAATATTATCACATTTGGAATTATCCATCATATATATTTTCAAGATTTTATCCATGTAAGCACTTTGACTAAGTCCAGTTAATTGCTTCGATCTATCTCAACAGATCTTGATTCGAAGAATAAATGTTGCTTCCCTCAAATCTTTCATGGCTAAACACTTTCCAAGATATGTCTTTACACTTTGTAAACTTGGAATATGATTTCCCATGATGATTATGTCATCGACATATAAGATAAGGAATGTAACATTACTCCCACTAGCCTTTTGATATACACATGGCTCATCAAGATTTTGATAAAAACCAAACCTTTTGATTTCCT
>BQNB010095335.1:0-15508 GCA_026074375.1 Tanacetum coccineum
CAATTAAGAAATTTAAGCATAAAACGTTAACGAGAATTAAAAACGCGACTAATTAACCAAATAACACAAATTTATAACCTAAAAATTGAAAATGCTAAATTTTAAACTTAAATGGACTTAAATAATTTTCAAAATAGAAAATATTTTTTTTGTAACTTTTTTATATTTTTAAACAATTTAAAACAACTTTAATCTAGAAAATTAATAAAAATTACTAAACTATTTTATAAAAATTTGAGAAAATTCCTAAAAATGCTTAACACTATTCCTAAGGTTTCTAAAGAAAAACAAATTAATAAGCTCAAGCCAATAAGCCAGGAAAATTAGATAAGCTAAATAAGCTTAAAGGCTAAACTGAGTTTATTAATTAAATGAAACAAACCTATAAATGAAAAAGTCCACAGGGCAGTTGGTTGAGGTGTTGAGTGTGTGAAGGGGAGGTCACAGGTTCGAAACTTGTGACCTTTATTTTTGATAAAACATTTTTTTTATTTTCTTTTTGAAAAAACTAAACTATAAGCTAAAACTAACAACTTTAATAAATGGACTTTTGACAAAACTGAAAAATAAGCTTAGCAGAAAGAGGCAGTTTGCTTTTAAGACTTGGACATAAGAAGCTAACACTGTTTGGAATTTTAGACTCAATAAGCAAACGTGAGAACAAATAAGCTAAAAACAGACTTACTAAGCTATGGAAACTAGAAATAAGCAAATGCATTAAGCTGAAAAGGAACTAAAAGAAGAAAGACAACAGACCTAAACAGAAAGATTCTAAAGACATTTGACCAATTTTAAGCTAAGCTTAAGATCAATTAAGCACTTGTAATAAGTTAAAAACCCAAAACAGATTATGTTTGATATCCAGGGAACACATAAAAACTAGAAATAATAAATTTGGATTAGAAAATAAGCTAGAAAAAGTAATTTGAAAATGACAGTTTACTACTAATATTTTTGGCCTTTTTGAAGTTTAAATGACTACTTGCAGCCCTAAATTTAAGCTAGAATAAGTTGTTTTAAAACCTCAAAAAGTAAAAACAGATTAAGCTTGATACCTAATGAGCTGATACTATCAATTTCAGATCCTTAAACAAACTTAATCTAACCTAAAGTTGCTATTGAAAACTGGATTTTAAACTTTGAAATTGAGTTTTAGAAACTATGACAGATTCTTACTTAAACTCAAATGACAATTGCACACTTATACCAAATCTATTCTACTGAATAATGAACCATAAATAATCATGAAATTAACACCTACAATCCACTAATGAAGATCTAAGCAAATAAGCTAAATTATAAAGCTAGAACACCACAGATTCAAACTATTTATAGATTAAACCTTAAACTTGAGAACTAAACCTTAACAACTTATGAAATCTGAACTTAAGACCTTCTAAAAGCTTTCCAACACTGATTTACAAACCAAAAGTGACTCAAGTAGTACTAACATATGTTAGTGCTACTTGTGCCAAACACCCCTTTAATATCTGATTTTTCATTTTAAAGCTATAAAAGATTGAATTAAGTTGAAATTTGTAAAAACAGATTAAGCATTAAGCAAATTAAGAACAAATAAGCAATAACCTAAGGGAAATAAGCACTTAACTATAAGCTCTACTAATAAGCTAAAATGACTAAAAACAAAGCAGATTTTAAGAAAACTCAACTCTATACTATTTTAGACTAAAACTAAACACAATAAGCTATATTAGAACATATTAAGAACAGAATAAGCAATTAATAAGCAGTAATAAGCAGTAATAAGCAGAAATAGAAATTGAGCTTAAAAAGAAGGAAAAGTAATTGTACCTTGATCCAAGCTTAACAGGGATCTAAACTGCTCATTAAGAGCTTAAATCTACAAGTTGCTTAAGAAATAAGCCCTGAATAAGCCCTATAAGCCCTTCCTTTACTGGCTTGTCTTCCAAGTGGCTTATTCAACAATTTAAGGTAATTTGAGTGATAAGCTTATTCAGTTAAGCTTTAAACAAGCTTAACTGAATAAGTGGTAGCTTAGTAGGAAATGAGAGCTTATTTGAGCTTATTAAGTAGGATCTAAACTCATTTTATCAAATTTTCATAAAAGTGAAATAAGAATTTGACACAAGATTCAAAAGATAAACTGAAATTTTATTAAAATTAAAAGGATTACAAGCTGAAAAGAAAGTTACAATACTGAAAAAGACAATAAGCTTAACATTACACTAAATAAGCTAAAAATAAACTACTAAGCTAGACAACTATCTCTATGTGAAGCCTCTTCTATTTATAGTGCTAAGCAGAAGGATCCAGAAGCACAAGGAGCGTCCTTATCATCCAATCTTAGCCCTTAGATCATAACATCCTTCCATCCAAGCCCTTGAATACCTCCACGTCCCATCAACCAATCACATCACTTAGGATTGCCAGCGTGGCTTAGTAGGTGTCAAACGCCTCAGGAAGGCTCTTCTAGAAGGTTAGGAGCGTATGGGTGTGATTGGTGAATGATTGTTTACCCTGATTAGTTGTTGTTGTTGTTGTAAAACGAGGGAGGGAAAAACAAAGGTCTACAGTAATTCTGACCAAAGTTTATATCTCTTTGACTTGGGCTCTGTGTTATAAGGGTTTGGGATTGGGCTTAAAATTCTTGGGCCAGGAAAAGGGTCTTATGAAAATGGATTTGGACATGGATTTTAGACTTAGGTTTTAGGCTTATATATTTATAAGGTGTAAATCCTAATGGGCTGACCTAACCCAATAAAACGGGTACGGGTTGGCCCATTAAAGATGAATATGCCTTCGGCTTCGATTTCATGCACTCTTCCAATCCCATGCTCGGTTTTGTCCGTTTTTAGTATATCCGTTTGTTACACCCCACCAAGGCGGAAATGCAAGGTATAACACATTAATAAACATCACACAAGATGATAGATAAAACACCATACATGATTTAGATAAAAGAAAATTTTCTGAATAACAACAATACCAATATACAAGTTTAAAGAGTATAAAAGTCAACATAAGTTATTTTTCTTCCGAACATGGATCACTCAAAAGACAATAACTTGGAAGAAAGTAGACATCTTGAACAAGTCCAAGAGCAAGTACACTATATTTCCACTTTAGGAATGTCACCTGAAAAGCATGATAAAAACGGTCAACTATTGAAATAGTTGGTGAGCTTACAAGATTTTGTACACAAAATATAGTTTTAGAGAAGAGTAGATGTCCGATAATAGTTTGCCAACTCAATGGCAAGTTATCAAAACTGTTATCCAAACCAAAAATAAATTTCCAATTAAGCTGAGAGTCTAAAACAAATCAATGTATATGTATGCTATAGTGATTATGCAAGGCACTACTTAAACGTATTCAACCTAACCGTTCCAACTTCCAATCAAGTTCTAGTTGTATAGTGTGGCATAAACACTTAGTACTATGCACCCTTGTGCGAGGAGTGAGGAGGGGCTAATCTCCTAGTAGCGCTATCCATAAGTACTAACGTCTCAATCCCGTTGAGGGGGAAATTGAGTTAAAAGTAGTGGCGGGTTCCAAGCATACAACAACATACATTTTAAGTTCAAGGTTCCAAGTTCAACACGCTTCCAAAATTCAACAAGTTCAAATCAAGTTCAAGTTCAAATGTACTCAAAAGATTCATTATTTTAAAGTAAGAGTATGAAAACGACACATCATGCTTTCCACCCCAAAACATTTAAAACATGTAAAAAAAGGGGATGTGAGAAACTCACCAAAATAGAGATATCGAGATGCAGTAACAAAGAGAGCGACGATGACAAATCTCAACCGCGACCATAAATAGAAGGTGACCGAGCGAGAAATCAACTAAGAGAATAAGTACCAACGATTTAGTCGTGACCTAAAAGACGTGGTGCGACTTAGCGTTATAAAGTTAATCAATACATAGAAGTAAATTACACGATTATGAGATATATTTCCAAGATATGCACGGCATTGCACAACGACTTAGTCAAAGTGTTCTATCCCTAGATTGAAATCGAACCTGAGTTCAAAACCAATTTAACATCTTCTAATTTTGCTTGTTAACTCTCGTTTTACTAACGTGTTTATATACTTTTTATAATTTATGAAAACAATGTAAAATCCGAAATTCTGGATTTAACCCGACTTAATGGATTCATAACTCCTAATCCGTAAAGTCTTTGAATATGAGGCTTTTACCTTTGGAAAGACCTTTGAGTCTAGTTTCCAGAATGTTAAACCAAACATTCTAATTATTTACCAATCTTTAGAAAAATCTGTTTTAGTGCGTGACTTCAAAACCAGAATTGTTACAAAACTGAAACCCCTTACGGAAACGGCTATAAATACTAAACCGTGATAGCTATTGAAGTGAATACTTTTGGAAAGGTTAGCCTAAGATTTCTACTACTGGCCCGTGCCTTTAAACCCAACACTTTAGTGCAAAAATCTTGTATTTGACCTGTTTTCCAAACAGTGTTCTAGATTCGGCTCGTTTTAGTAAAACGACCATAAATCCTTCATCCGGAATCGATACAAAACCATCCAATTCGCCACATGAACCTTAGAACTATATCTATTCAACCATGTAATTTAATCATAGGCTCCAGGCCAAATTTATTTGAAAATCCCACGTTTACCTACTGATCTGAAACTGCTCTTAAAATCCACCTCTAAATCAATCCAAAACTCATCCAACCACTAATTAACCACATGCAATGCCAATACATACCTTTTGAACATATTTCATAATCATCAAACCTCATTTACATGATCAAACCAAGATCAAACAAAATAAGAATATGCATGTTCATACAAACTAAAATTGAACACATGCACTCAAATAAAAGTTGTATCAACATAAAAAGGAATAAGAGACTTACAAACACCAATTTAAGGGAAATAAAAATCAACCAAAAACCCTCTTAGGGCTTCCGAATTCAAACACCCCCTTGTGATATAAAAACCCTAACTCCTCTTCAATAAATATTGCATTATAAACCACAATTAAGCCATAGAAACCTCCTTCACCATCAAAAAGCAATAGAAATCCAAAAATTTTAAAAACCTTCCAAAATAAAGAATTCACAAACTTCATTCATGGTGATTTTATTAGTGAAGGATGATTAGGTTTTAGTTTATATGTGATTTGGGATAATAAAAGAGGGATTTGGTGAAGATTGGATAATGATGGTGGTGTTTTCTCTTGGGTGATGTCGAACAGAAGAAGAAAAAGAAAGAAGAGGATGATATTTCCTATGATTCGGTTTAATGTGTGTGTTTTAGATTATAGAGAATAGATTTAGGATAATATTTATAGGAGATCATTACTAGTATATCTTGTACACTTCCTTATATATAAAAAAATGTGTCGTGTTTGTGTTTGGTGTAGAACTGGCCTCCCCATTTGGGTTGGGCTTGGTTGGGCTATTTTGCTTGATTATTTTATATTACATGATTCATCAGCCCATTTACTAGTCTAGCTCATTATTTGTTTTAAAAACAAAATTTTTGACGCGGTTCCGGCCAAACGCGAATAAAAGTCGAATAAAATATTTAAAATAAATAAATAAGCTCTCGAAGCTAAAATATGACATTCGTTGATTTCTCGATCGATAAAACGGATAAATATTCAAAGCTCGACTCGCGAATATTTAAAACGACGATTTTTACTAAATCGACTGAAAATAATATAATAAATTCTATAAATTTAGAAAATATAATTTAAAGCTCGGGATAAACATTGACTCGAAACTCGAGTTGCACCAAAAACAAGCGTTAAATGCTAAGAGTCATGTAACCACATAAAAGTGACTCCAATAATAATCAAAAGAGTCAGATATCATCCGTTTGCTTTCGGTTACTGTCCTTAAAATTGACGGATGTCACACCGTTACCTGCACCATAAAATACATAATACAAGCAAATACAATGTATTTTTCATGAATTTTGGTCATTTAATGCTCATTTTAATAAGGAAAATAATATGTGATTAAACACATATTAAAAATCCCCCATACTAAGCTATTCCCGTGTCCTCACGGAATGTCATAAACACACACTTAGAAAACCAAAAATTTCAACCCCCTTAGACTAATTACCTTGAAAAGTAGCTAAGTGTTCTACTACGGGATTAAGAAATCACTTAGTTTGAAATCCCCCCCCCCCCATTACCTTTTTTATGCATTTATTTTTATTATCATTCATACTATATCATAACATTTAAGTTCACGGAAACAAGAAACATAAAAGGATAAATTCATCATCCTCGATTTTTTACCCGCTCCAAACCAAGCTTAAAAACAAAATCATTGTTAAATACAAGTTAAGATGCTAACACTAATCATAAAAGCTAATTGTATATGCATAGCTACTTTTGCTACCAATTATTCATAAATTCTTATAGGTTTTATTATTATTTGTGAACAAACTAATTTATATTCTTATTCATTAGAAAGTAAAACCAGGTTCTAGACATAATTCTCTCAGTTTTGAAATCCTTTCCTAAAGGAGACGATATGGTGAGAATATGGTCCCCCAACGATAAATATTTTTAAAAATAAAAAAAAAAGGGGGGGGTTTTAATTTTTTTGCAATGATTTTAGGGGTTATCCTTTTTTATTTCATTCGAAAACAACTAACTTACGGAGTCTAGATGACGGAGGCTTTATTTAGTAACCCCAGAGTCAAAATTTGGCTTTTATTATTATTATTATTATTATTGCAACATTATTAAACCTCAGTCTTCTAAACAACTGACACATCGGGCTTCCTAACCGACAAGAGCCAATAGTCTTATTTCGACCTCGGTGATTTCCTCGACCTTTTTGAAAGCTGCAACATCGGCAGCGAACTGACCAGATGCAGCAAACTTTTATCAGTCTTGGATTATTATTACTATGTGCCTTATTTTGAAGACTGCCACAATTTTTATTCTTATTATTACCTCCACCCTTTAAACGACTGTCACATCGGTATGCGAGCCGACCATGATCCAAAAGTCTTATTTCGGCTTTGGTTTATTCATTATTATTATTAGTATCTAAATATCAAGTCATGTGGTCTTTTAACTACCTAGACAACGGTAGCGAGCCGTCAAGAATCGGTAGCCTATTTCCCCACAACACAGACAAAACCTCGATGTGTACCTTACTTTCACCAGAAGGAATCTCTACGAAGTGATTTAAACTAAGAATCTAAAAAACATAAAGTAACTTTATTTGTTCACAATTATATAACGTTTATTAAGTTGATGGGAGCAAAAAGCCACAATTAACCTCTATGAGCTCTAAAGGTCTCCAACTATCCATGTTAAACATCTTAAACTTATTATAAAACTCTATCATTTTTCATTCTTATCAAATTTAAAATCTTAATAAAAAGATACGTGAATGCTTAGTCTAATTACAACAAGCTTTGCATATTTAATAGTCTATGTATGGAAAACTTGCAACTCTTGGCTTTTTTTAAGATTGACTGCATTTTTAAAGCTTCTTTATAAAAGACTAGCAAAAGCTTCATTTTATAAAAGTTAAGGGGAAAGCTAGAGCGCAGCCATGCTCGATCAAGTCAAATTTCTAATTAAAAAGACAAAAACTACGTATCAAACACTTATTAGATTTTTTGAATTTTTTATTTTGCGCATCTTTCGCTATTTTTGGTGGCAAAAGGGGTTACGTGAAGACCAAGGCAAATGCCAAGTTAGGATCAATCGAAAGATCCCCCCATACTAGACAACACATTGTCCTCAATGTTGACAGTCACCCCCATACTAATTTCAAGGCATAATCTAAATATTAAGGGGTCTCTACGCAAATCTAAAGTCGTTTATTAATTATGCTAATAGATAAACGTTAATAAACAAGATCTAGGATATCAGATTCCCATATATAAGCATGCGAAGAATTGAAGATCGAGTGAACGATGGACAAAACCACGAGCACGAGAGCCTTCAAAATCTGGGCAATCCTGGACATAAAACACAAAACACGAGAAAGGAAAAGGCCAGCCTCCTCACATCACACTTATTAATTATTATTAATATACTACTATGAAGGATAAGCATGGGTTGCCTCTCATGAATCGTTTGTTTTTGTTAACCGAGTCACGAGCCTGACTCGACCCCGAATTTAATGGTCTATGGGGAAGTTTGAAGATCCGGGACAACCATCGGTCGTATGTCCCCTCCAAAGTAATGTTTAAGTCTATGACCATTCACCTTGAAGTTTGGTCCGTCGGTTTGAGATAACTCGACGACACCATAAGGGAAAACTTGAGCGACGGTGAATGGTCCGGTCCAACGGGTTTTATGCTTGCCCCAGAAAATCTTTAATTGAGAATTGAAGATAAGAACTCGATCACCAACGTTGAAAACGCGGTTCGTAATCTTGAAGTCATGAATCTTCTTTGTTTTCTCTTTGTAGATTAAAGAATTCTCGTAAGCTTGATCCAGGAGTTCATTTAATTCATTCATTTGAACTTTCCGGTGATCACCTGCGGTCTTAATATCAAAATTACAATGCTTTAAGGCCCAATAGGCCTTGTGTTCAAGCCCGATAGGAAGATGGCAAGCCTTTCCGTACACGAGCTTATAAGGAGTGCACCCAATGGGTGTCTTGAATGCGGTACGAAAGGCCCATAATGCATCATCTAACTTATCGGACCATGAACCATGGTTTTCACCTACGGTCCTTTCTAAAATACGTTTCAAACCACGATTTGAAACCTCCACTTGTACACTCGTTTATGGATGATACGCGATAGAAAGATGGTGGGTAACTCCATACTTAAGCATGACCTTCGCGAATTGGTCATTGCAAAAGTGAGTACCGCGATCACTAATTATAGCACGAGGAGTTCCAAATCGGGCAAAAAGAGATTTAAAAAATTTAACAACAACTCGAGCATCATTAGTGGGGAGCGCTTTTGCTTCAACCCATTTAGACAAATAGTAGACGGCTACGAGAATGTATTTGTTCCCTCGAGAAGATAGGAATGGGCCCATAAAGTCAATGCCCCATACGTCAAAGATCTCGCATACTTGAATTGCATTTTGGGGCATTTCATCCTTTTGCAAGATTTTTCCTTGACGTTGACACTTTGTGATTGTGTAGGTACGGATATTGAAAATAACATAAGAAAACGGTCAAAAACCGGACAAACACAGACACGGGAACGAAAAGAGTGCAAAAGAGCCAGGGATTTGATTGCTGAGAGATCAAATGGTCAACATAAAGTCAACTCTTGGTCAACATTGGCCAACCACAAAAAGACAAAACCCCAAAAATTACATCAGTCCCTTAATGTTAAATCAAATCTCCACAAAAGTCCCTAAGCCCTAACAACACCATAAGTTATCTCTTAAATCTATCAGAGATAACGGTCGTTATCCCTTTATAACTTAACCCTTATAACAAAGCCCAAATTCCCGGCCCAATTCCATTTTCTATAAAACCCGGGCCCAAAGTCAACCCTCACACCTGGGTCAAACAAAGGTATAAAAAGAATGAAAAAGGCGCGGGAAGTCGTTTTTACTATTCATTCATCTTCCCCAAATTTACCTAGCTCGAAATCAAAGGGTAAATGGCAATTAATGATGTGGCTTTATGATCAAGAACCCAAGGTACAAGCAGGCATAAAAAAGAAAAAGGAAAAAAAAAGATGAAGAAAAGAGGGAAGGGAAAGAAAAAGGAAAGGAAAAAAAAAAGGGGAAAAAAAAAAAAAATAAAATAGGGGCAAGGGAAAAAAAAAAAAGGGGGGGAAAAGAAAAAAAGAAAAGGGAGAGTTAGACCTCATGAGAGGCTCTCTTGTCCGAAGCCCATAAGAAAGGACACCCGAATATATGAAAGAAACACACAAGGACAAGGATTTTTATACTAAATACTAGCCAAAAGAAGCACAAAAGGTCTGACACACGGAATGCCACGTTGGCAATCCGTGTGCTCATCATTTAATCCAACGGTGATGAATGGGAATCCAATGATTGGAAATTAATGAAGGGTCGTGATCAAATGGATGAGGAGCGGGATAAGAAGACCTAGAAGCTCACCAAGACCTTATAAATATAAGCTCTTCACACACAGGAAAGGGAGTTAGTTAGTTAGATGAATTTTCAGCTTATTAAATTTAGCTTTTGTAATTTCCTTTCAAAATGTTTTAGCTTAATATTTACTTAATGTAATTTCTATTCTCAGTATTGTAATCAGCTGTTTGTATTAAATTCAAGTTTTCTTATTCTGCTCTTTACTCTTTCACAAGCTTACTTGTTTTCAAACTTTATTTAATAAGCTTTACTGTTACATAAGCTCTAAGAACTCATCTCAGCTCTCTACATCTCAAAGCTTAGATTGAGCTCAATTAATCATTAATCTACTTAAACAATCAAAATCAGCTTAATACCTATGCTTAATAAGGATTTTGGTTGCTTGGATGATAAGCTTACTCTAGAAGAACTTATTGGACTTAACTAGCTTATCTTTTTGATAAGCTAGAGCTTATTGACAGCTCTTTGAGCAAATTAAGCCTTTGTTTAGCTAAGGCATTTGTAAGTTCTCACTTATCTTTTCTGTCCTTAATTTCATAGTTTGAATCTGCTTAGTCTGCTTATTTACTTGCTTATTTGCTTATAATTGCTTATAATCTTATTAGTTAAGTTTGATTATCTGTTTTTAGCTTTAATAGTCTAGATCATAATTTTCTTTATATTGTCTCATAAATCAATAAAAATCCAAAAATATTAGCATAACTAGTAGCTTAATGTTTCTGGCTTGTTTGATTGTTGGTATAAGCTCATAAGGTCTGTTAATAGTTGTTTGTTATATGGTAATTAAGTCTTGTTCACTAGATCTTAATTTCATAAGCTCAAATGAATTTTGATAAAAATAAGGGGGTGTTGGTATAGCAGTACTAAGTATAAGTTAGTACTGCTAGTGGCCATTTGGTCTTTAGATTTTGGTTTTAATCTTTCATTTAAATCTGTTTATGCTAGATTTATAAGCTAGGTTAGAGTTAATTGAGTTTTCATAAGTTAGATTAATAAAAGTCCAAGTCTGTTAAGCCTCATTTGCATAACCTAGTTTTAATTGATTCTAGTAATTGAAATGATTCTATTTGCTCTTAGTTGTGAGTTTCATGAGTGTTAGAAGTAGTGCTTTAAGTCTGCATCAAAGGTTTTAAGGTTTTGTTCACTCAAGTGCAAACTGCACCAGTAGTTTTAAAAAGACAAGTAGCTATTTTCAACTTAATAATTCAGAGGAATAAGTAGCTTATTAGGATTTGATTTTTTTGTCATATAAGAAGGTCTAGGGTTAGTGCCAATCTCTTTAAACTAGGTTTTCAAAAATTAGCTTATTTAGTTATCAGTTTTTAGCCTTAAAATAAGTTTTTTGTCTTTTTAAACCAAAAGTAACTAAGTGTTTTTAGTATATAAGTTGTTTTTAACAAGTATTTTTATTAAGCTCCTGAATTTCAAAATGGTTTTAAAAATTTTATTTAAGTAGTATTTTAGGTGTACTTTTTAGGGTAATAAGCCAAAAGGCCATAAGGATCCTTTTTAGCTTAATTTAAAAAATAAGCTCAAAGGTGCCTTAAGGGGCTGTTTGGTTAACAGTTTACACCATAAGTGCTTATTTCTTATTTTTAGCTTATATGCTTATTGTAATTGCTTATTCAGGATTAGTTTAGCTATTTTTAAGTTAGTTCACCATTTTAACCATTTCTCCTTTAGATTAGAGCTTTATGACATATCCTGCATTTAGCTTAAAATTCCTTAAGTTATATACTTTTTGAGTAGTCTGTAATTCTAGCTTATATGCTTGCTTATTTTTTGTTCTTAAGTGCTCTATATAGATGTGGTTGAGGTATTTGCTTTTGCTTATTTCCTTATTTCTTGAGCTTATTTGCCTTTTTTAGCTACGCAGACTTAAGTTTATTGGCATACTAACTTAAAAGTAAGTACTGCTGAGATTCATAAGCCCCCTCATCTAGGCTTATTAGTTTGCTCATTTTTGTTTTTTTGTTGCTGTTTAAAGTAGCTTATTTTCTAAGTTAGTTTATGTTTCTCCATTTGGTTTGCTTATGTTGAGTTTTAACAATGCCAATATTAGCTTTTTATTAGCTTTTAAGAAAGTTTAAGTCCACATTATTGCTTATTAGCTCATTTCTTAACTTATATGTGAGGTTTATAAAAATAGTTGTTTTGCAAAAGTGGCTTATTTTTAAGTATTTTCAAAAGTTATAAAAAATGGAAAAAAATTAAAACACTTGGGAAAGTGGGAAGCCCCGAGTGAGCAAGGCTCGAACCCGGGACCTCTACCACCATCACCAAGCATTTTAGCCCCCACACACACAATCATCATGCTACATTAGCTGATCCGTTAGATCTTTGCATCATTTATCTTTTATATACATTTTAGCCTTTTTGGTCTATAAACCTTTTTTGGCTTATTACACAGCTCGAAAGCCGTGATTCTAAGCCTTATTTTTTCTAGATTCCTATTGTCCACACTATATTTCAAAATTTTTCTAGATTTTATAATTAGTTTAGTAATTTTAAACATTTATGTTGTTAAAAAGTTTAAAAATTCATAAAAAATAGAAAAATAATCAAAAAATATAATTCTTTTTTAGAAAATTTTCTTTTATCATATAGTTTCTAAGAAAATTAGTTTTGCTTCCGTAGGGTTAAAACCGTAAAATTTCAATTTTTAAAGAACGGGATTCGTTTTCGTTCACGTTTTTCGTGTTTTTAAGCTCAATTCAACTCCGTTTTTGTTCTAGTTTTCTTTAAACTTACTTTTTAGTCAATTAGAGTCTATTAAAAGTGAAAAAATAAACTTCATTTTTAGGTTTAATTTGAAATTAGGTTGTTTAATCACCATTTAGGGTTCCCGTTTTGCGTTTTTAGTTAAAGTTTAATTTCTCGTTATTAAAGTTAGTTTTAATTGTCCTTTAATTTGCTCACTTTTAGGATTTTAGAAAACAAATCATCTTTGAACCAATTCAAATCATTGTCCAAATAACAAACGTGGTCTCAATTTCATAAATCTTCGAGGAATACGACCCGGTAATCACTTACCGGTAAATATACGTATTATTATATATAATTGTGAGAATTTTCCTTACTACTTTTGTCCTCAAGGGTAGTTTGGTAATTTTCTATACTTATATTATTATACGTGTATAAAACTTTACGCATCAAAAGTTTTTGGCGCCGTTGCCGGGGATTTGTGATTAAGATTCTTTCGTTTGCAGTTTGTTGATCGTGATTTGGAGAAACCATCGTCCTTCGAAAGTTACGCTTTTAAGAAAATCAAAAATAAAAAAATAAAAAAATAAAAAAAGTAAATTTTTTTTTCTTTTTCTTTTTAGTATAAGTAGAAGATTAAACACAAAAATATTTGCTCTTCCGGATTTTTCGATTTTTCTCGTTAATTTGTGAATATAAAAATTTACTCAAGATGTAAAAACACCAACAAATTAATCCCTTCAATTAGGAATTAACCAAGGTATTACCATTAATAAGTTCCCAGAACCAAAGAATTCAAAACTTTACCATTTTGTCACTTACAAAAAGGCGCACCTCTTTTGTAAATTTAATTTACTTAAGAGAGTCACCCTAAGTTTGTGATTATTCGTAAAACCAAAATATTTCTTTTTCTCATTTCTTTTATCATTTCTTTTGTTTTGATTATTTTATAAGTTTTTGCAGCGCCACTAGAAATTCTATCTTCCCAAATAATTCAAACGTCACCATTTCGAGACGTCGAAATAAAGGACGTGCTCCAAACATAGTCGAACCCGAGCTTCGTACTATCGTTGCACCAATGGCGGAACGTACAATGGAAGAGCTACTCCGCGCACCCACAAAAGGGTACGGAAAGCTATTTTTACCGGAATTAATGCGAACATTTTGAGATTAAGACTGAATTTGCATCAATTTGGTTCAAGCGAGTCCATTTACAGTCGTGAGAGTGAAAATCCTCAATGCTCATATTAATAGTTTCAAAAGGATTACCTCGACTTTACGATTTAGGAATGTGCCTAACGATGTGATTAAGCTTATGATGTTTCCATATTCGCTCGAGGGAGCCGCTAAAGCTTGGTACGAGAAAGAACCTCCGAATTTGATCTTGACTTAGGAGGATCTTGTGACCAAATTTGTGAATCAATTTTTCCCTCCTTCGAAAACCACTCACTTAAAAAATGAAATTTCTCGATTTACACAAAAATTTGAGGAGACTTTTAGTGAAGCGTGGGAACAATTTAAGGAGTTTCTTAGAGCTTGTCCCCATCACGGATTTACGGAGTTAACTCAAGTTGATACCTTTTATAACGGTTTAAACGAGAATAAACAAGACTTCTTAAATGCCGCGGCGGGTGGAAATCTTTTGAGTAAGACAACTAGAGAGGCTTTAAACATAATTGAGAATAAATCAAAAGTTCGTTATTCACGAAATAGATCAAATTCTTCTAGGATGAATGCTACTTCTGGTAAAATGGATGAGAGAATTGATAAGCTTGCGGATCAACTTTCGACCTTAGTCGAGATTATTTCTAAAAAAGTTGTCACTCCCGCTCCGGTTAAAGCGGTTGAGGAAACTTGCGTTACTTGTGGTGGTGCCCATTCTTGGTATAATTGTCCAGCTACCAATAACAACCAGGCTAGTGTTTGTGCGACTACGGGTACTTACAATCAAGTTAACCCTCCGAACCGTGTTAGGAATCAAATGGCACCACCAGGTTTTGCTCCGGTGCAAAACAACGGTAAAAATAGGTTTAATCAAAATCAAGTTCAAGGGAATAATTTTTGGGGAATTAATTTTCATGGAAATCAAGTGTAGGATCCCATATAACACTTTTACTTCATATAACAAACCACAAATCGATCAAGAAAAGAGATGGGATGATTTCTAGAGAGAGAAAGAAGAGAGAGAGTTGAGAAAGAAAATAGAGAAATGAGAAAAAGTTATAAATGAAATCAACTTACTCTTTTCTAAATAGAAAAGAGTTTATATACCCCGTCGCGTTAAGTGGCGCGCGGGATATTTAACTAGGATCCGGGCTCGGGTTTTGCTTGGGATTAAACCTAAAACATATACAATATTAGATTAACTATCGAGCCCGATTCCCGATATTATCCTATTACAACGTTAACTAATTGAATAACCGAGACTTAAATACGTAATGAACGAACTTCCTGTTTGGCTCAATATTTTGAGGCTAACAATCTCCCCCGAAGTGAGTTCATTGATGACACTCCTTTATGAGATCAATGAGATTGCTTTTGTCGTTAAGCTCATGTGGTCTTGGTCTTTCTCTTTGTTCTTTGTTGTAAGCTTGTTCCTTTATGCTTTGTGATCTTGACTTTGAGCATTTGTCATTGTCTTTATTGTCTTTGCCATCTTGCGATCTTATGTCTTTGACCAACATGCTCAGACTTTTGCATTATCTTGAAAGCTTTAAATCAGAGTTAGCGGAAGTCTTTGTCTTTAAATCTTGAGCTTTCATGATAGTTTGTCTTTGT
>BQNB010095336.1:1434-25896 GCA_026074375.1 Tanacetum coccineum
TCCTTTAACTAGGATTACCACAACTACTTAAGCACCCCTTAGGAAACCAACTGCTCTAGAAAAGGAAACACCTAAGCCTGTTGTAACATTGGTTTACTCAAGGAAACCTAGGAAATCTAAAACTAATGTTCCTATTAGCAAATCTAAGGTTCGTAAATCTGTATCTGCTAACAAAAAGGAACCCAGTCCATCTTGGGGATCCATAGTTTCTGATGTTCCATATTCCTCTCTTGATGAATACAGGTCGTCCAAATTATTCTCTGGTATTTGGACTCCGGCTGCTCTAAGCATATGACCGAAGATCGCTCTCAGCTCACCAATTTCGTCAATAAGTTTTTGGGTACAGTCAAATTCAAAAATGATCACGTGACAAAGATATTAGGTTATGGTGATTATTAGATTGGGAATGTTACGATATCAAGGGTTTACTACATGGAAGGACTTGGACACAACTTATTCTCTGTTGGGCAATTTTATGATTCAAACATTGAAGTTGCTTTTCGCCAACACACATGCTTCATTCGTAATTTAGAAGGTGTTGATCTATTGACTGGATCTCAAGGCAATGTATATTGTGTCCTCTTGTGAAGATATGACGCACCTCTCCTATATGTCTCGTCAAAGGCCGCAAAGACTAAGTCCTGGCTATGCAGCCAACGTCTGTCTCATACTGAACCTTTGGTGTGCAATTCCAACCATTTAGCTAGACACGGTCTTGTTCGAGGTCTCCCTAAGCTAAAATTTGAAAAGGACCATCTGTGTTCTGCTTGTGCAATGGGCAAAAGCAAGAAGAAACCCCACAAACCTAAATCTAAAGACACCAACCAAGAAAAACTCTATCTTTTACACATGGATCTTGTGGACCAATACGTTCGTAAGTATTAATGTAAAGGAAAGTCACATCCTAAGTACATTGTTGATGATTTCTCTCGATTTACATGGGTTAAGTTCTTAAGGTCAAAAGATGAATCTTTAGATTTCCATAATCAAGTTTCTCAAGATATCCAAGTGTGGCTAAAGTAACTGTCCCCCCCCTTGACTCATAAGAACAGATAATGGGAACTAGAATTGTTATTCAAACTTTGCGTGAATATTATGAAAAAGTTGGTATCTCTCATGAAACATCTGTTGCTCACTCTCCACAGCAAAATGGTGTCGTTGAAAGACGTAATCATACGCTAATTGAAGTTGTCCGCACAATGTTGATTTATGCAAAAGCTCCATTATTCTTATGGGCAGAAGCAGTTGCTACCGCATGTTACACCCAAAATCGTTCCATTGTATGTCTTCGCCACAAAAAAACACCATATGAGCTTTTACATGACAAACCTCCCGACTTATCATTTTTCCATGTATTTGGTGCACTCTGCTATCCGACAAATGATAGTGACAATTTGGGCAAGTTATAACCAAAAGCTGACATTGGTATTTTCATTGGCTATGCACCTATAAAGAAAGCATTTCGAATTTTCAACCGACATACCAGACGAATCATTAAGACAATGCATGTAGATTATGATGAGCTGACTGCGATGGCTTCTGAACACAGCAGTTCAGGACCCGCACTTCATGAAATGACTCCTGCAACAATCAGTTCAGGACTCGTGCCAAACCCTCCTCCTTCAACACCGTTTGTACCACCTTCAAGAACTGATTGGGATATACTGTTTCAACCGTTGTTTGATGAATTATTCAATCCTCCACCAAGTGTTGATTTTCCAGCCCCTGAAGTCATTGCTCCAATTGATGAAGTAGTAGCTCCAGAACCCGCTGTTTCAACCAGTACACCTTCCTCAACCATAGTTGATCAAGATGCACCATCACCAAGTAATTCTCAAACAACACCCGAAACTCCGCCTCCTGGAATTCCGAACGATATTGAAGAAGATAATCATGATATTGAAGTTGCACATATGGGTAATGATCCATACTTCTGTGTTCCAATTCTAGAAGTCTCTTCTAATCAACCTTCATCATCAGACACTATTCATACAATTATGCACCCTGATCACCAAATTTCTAAACACAATAGCAAATGGACTAAGGATCATCCACTTGAAAACATAATCGGTGAACTCGCTAGACCAATTTCCACTCGGCTACAATTACATGAGCAAGCTCTGTTCTGTTACTATGATGCTTTCCTCACTGTTGTTGAACCCAAGACGTATAAAGATACTTTGACTCAAGCCTGTTGGATTGAAGCAATGCAAGAAGAACTTAATGAGTTTGAACAACTTGAGGTATGGGAGCTCGTATCCCGACCAAACAAAGTTATGGTGATTACTTTGAAATGGATCTACAAAGTGAAACTAGACGAACTGGGAGGAATTTTAAAGAACAAAGCTCGATTAGTAGCCCGTGGTTACCATCAAAAGGAGGGAATCGATTTTGAAGAGTCTTTTGCTCCGGTTGCAAGATTAGAGGCTATAAGGATTTTTCTCGTGTTTGCTGCTCATATGAACATGTTCGTCTACCAAATGGATGTGAAGACTGCGTTTATGAATGGTAATCTGCGGGAAGAGGTTTATGTTAGCCAGCCAGATGGGTTCATGGATAAAGATAACCCCAATCACGTGTATAAGCTAAAGAAAGCTCTTTATGGGTTGAAACAAGCTCTACGCGGTATGATATGTTGTCTTCATTCTTGATATCCCAAGACTTCTCCAAAGGTTCAGTGGATCCTACATTGTTCATCCGTAGGGAAGGCAAGGAATTACTTCTGGTATAAATATATGTCGATGATATTATCTTTGTTGCTTCTACACCTAAACTTTGTGACCTATTTACTAAAATCATGTGTTCAAAATTTAAGATGTCAATGATGGGCAAAATCTTATTTTTCTTAGGATTACAGATTTTTTAAAGTCCCAGAGGCATCTTTATTAACCAGTCAAAATATGCCCTTGAATCTTTAAAGAAATATGGTTTTGACTCTTGTGACCCAGTGGATACTCCAATGGTGAAGAAATCCAAACAAGATGAGGATAAAGAAGGGAAAGCCGTAGATCTGTCACACTATCATGGTATGATTGGAACCCTCCTTTATCTTACAGCCAATGGACCTGACCTACAATTTGCTATATGCATGCGTGCCCGGTATCAGGCTCGGCCTACCGAAAAGCACTTAAATGCGGTAAAAAGGATCTTTCGGTATCTAAAAGGAACCGTACATCAGGGACTATGGTATCCGAAGGATTCTTTGATTTCTCTAACAGCATTTGCAGATGCGGATCATGCTGGTTGTCAAGATACACGCCGTAGCACTTCTGGTAGTATGCAACTTTTGGGTGATAGACTTGTTAGCTGGTCGTCTAAAAGGCAGAAAAGCGCTGCGATATCCAGTACGGAAGCTGAATATATTGCTTTGTCCGACTGTTGTGCTCAAATCCTATGGATGAGATCACGGCTTACCGACTATGGCTTTGGATTCAATAAAATTCCAATGTACTGTGATAACAAAAGCGCTATTGCATTATGCTGCAACAATGTTCAACATTCCAGATCCAGGCATATAAACATCAAATTTCATTTTATCAAAGAGCATGTTGAGAATGGGGTGATCGAACTTTACTTTGTCAATACAGAGTATCAACTGGCAGACATCTTCACTAAAGCTCTTGGCCGAAAAAGAATTGAATTTCTGATCAACAAGCTGGGAATGCGAAGTTTTACGCCGGAGACTCTGAAACAATTGGCAGATGAAGTTGATGAATAGTAGTGGTACCTATTCAAATATCCTGTATCATATGTATATATTTTAAAACCATAAAAACCAAAAAGATTTTTCATTTTTCAAAATTTTTATAAAAACAAAATACAAAAATATAAAATTTTAAAAACCAAAGAAAAAAATAAAAAATGAGAAAATATAAAAAGAGGTAATAATGGCATGTCTTCTGAAAATCGATAACATTTACGGTCTTAGAAATGTCATTCAATAATGATACGAGCCTGTAAATGAAGTTCGAGCAGAAGTTCCAAATGTTTTCAAAACATGCCAAATGGCTTGCTATTATTTCAGATAGCAACCCGGTCATCATGTTAAAGGCAAGTATTCCATCAAAAAGGAAACTTGACCTCTCAACGGGAATTTATTCTCGGGCATGGTCTACTTTATGACCATGCAAAGGCTTGTGATTACTTTGCATCACAACCCGTGCTTCCTTTATACAAATTAATGTACGTGTCAATGCATTTATTTGTCAAACTAAGAGAAATCTTATTTTTATTATTGGTAAAAAGTTATCTTTATAATGAATTAGTGTTTTCAGTAATCACAAAAAGATTTTCAAAGATAATTCGACCACTCACTCAATGACAGCAACTCTTTAAATAGAAAACGGGTCATTATTTGAGGGGGAGAATTCGTCATCAAATAATCTTTTAAAATGGTATTTCAAAATAAGTCACGGAATAAACAGATAAAGTTTTTTTTATATAATGACGGATAACATTTTAAAGGAGAGTTAATTTATATTAACTACAAGGGTTTTATATGTCATATGTTTCAAACTTTATGGACTTATTTGCAATTTAAGACTTTGTTGCTTCTCACGGAATAGATTTAAGCTTATCAATTCTTCGAACACGATCTCTAATATACTTGCGTACTAGGTTTTGCTGATTCCGAGGTATC
Source organism: Tanacetum coccineum (assembly GCA_026074375.1). Lineage (NCBI taxonomy): Eukaryota > Viridiplantae > Streptophyta > Magnoliopsida > Asterales > Asteraceae > Tanacetum > Tanacetum coccineum. The sequence goes on from BQNB010095336.1 coordinate 6,074, forward strand.
GAAACCAGCAAGGAGGGAAGGAATAGATATACAAGAAAGATAATGAGTACACGTGATAGAATTCATACCCTATTCTTATTTTAGGTCATTACGGGAAGACAAATGTCATAACCGCAGAGAAAATCAGTGTTTAACTTGTTACTTTCGGGTGCACTATTTCAACTATATAGGGGTAGAGATATCTTGTGATTTCAAGTATGCATCATTTAAGATACTAGGGGGAAGTGCTGTAAGAAGATTTATTCTAAGCGTGAGAAGATTGGTTACTGATTCAATAAAGGCTTCCTCAAACGGTTAATCACTAAGCTTATTCTTAAAAGGGTAGAATTGTTTAATGAAAGAGGTACACATAGGTATGATGATTCCTTTAAATAGTTAGTATCCTGCAGGAAGAAATGTCTACATTTGGGACTTAGTTGACTTAGGTGTTATCATTTCAACTACTTAGAGGGAATAATTGTGACATCCAGGACTTGGTTGACTTTGGTGTTACAATTTATATCATCACTATCATGTAAGGAGAAATACGGACATCTGGGACTTATTTGACTTTGGTGTTGCGGTTTCGAGTTATTTGTGTACTTCGAATATCTGGGTTTTATACATCAAGACTGCTTGATGCTCTTCTCAAGAAAGGATTGCTGGTTTAAGGGAAGCTAAGACAACTTCAACAACGACATCACCAACCACACAAGCTCAAGTTACATATGTATCTGAATCTGTTTCATATTTAAAGTTTGAAGAAAAGACTTTCGTAACTTGGAAAGAAAGTTGAATCAATGCCGAAGAGTGCTTGGACAGAGAAAGATCAGATTAACAACTTATTGAAATAATGAATGTTAACGAGGAGCTTAGAAAAGTTTGTTGGTGGGAGATTGTACGAAGGAGACCTATGGCTGCTACAAAGGACCATATGATTTCATCATATGATGTTCTCATCATTCAGGTCAAATCTTCGTATATAATAAACATGTGAATATGTACATAAGTAGTAAAAGACTTAGGCTTATGTGGTGTTCGAGTACGATGATTTTTCAAGAATTTTTCACAAAATTCAAAATCTTTCAAAATTTCGTACTTTTGTCCCTGGATGTTTAATCAATTGATATCCAAAATATCAAGAGATTAACATTTTGGATAAGGGGAGAAAATGGGATTAAACTAAATCTAACTTGTATCGAAATGTGATCATATAAAATAGATTCAATGCACTCCACACTTAGCATGTACTACGATTACGATGAGTTGTTTTGAAATGTGAATTCAATAAAATGGACTCATACCTCTACACTTAGCATGAACTGACGATATCGATGCACATGTTAAGGTAGGGAGCTTGTGGAGATAATAAAAACTCCAAAGTGTAAATTTTTGGATAGTTATATCAATACTTGATTGAACTTTTCAATGGTTTTTTTGGAGATTAGTGATGGAATTACTCAAAAGACCGACCATGTACTTTACTTTACGGAGTTATAAGGTGGTTAGGCATAGGTATTCAAATCCAATGATCCAGCCAGAACCGGAGGGATCTACCCAGGGATATTCCACTAGGAATGATCTAAAAAGGAGTAAATTGAGATGGAAGAATGCGACTGGGAAATTGAGCTACCTCTGGAACAAACCCACAAGGTGCTAGTTATGAAGCTCGGTAAGCCATTGAAGGTTGTTAGAAGATGAAAAAGAAATGTAAGGATAAAGGGTGTACAAAAGAACCCTCCATAACACTATAGGCAGAAAATCAGGGTCAATACATAAACTGACAGAAACACTAAGGTGTTGTCCTGACATTGAAGACGTCATGGACCCAGGATCTATGCACAACCCTCCCTAGCCACTCAAGGTTTCTCAAAAGACTCTTGTTTCATTTCTCACGGAGATTACACGCATTTCCATCGACTTTATCACTCCGAGTTAGTTGATATTGAAAAAGGTGGCAGTCTGCTCCAGCCTCTGATCACTAAAATCAAAGGGAGATTACACGCATTTCTATCAACTTTCTCACTCCGAGTTGGTTGATATTGAAAAGGTGGCAGTCTGCTCCAGCCTCCGATCACTAAAAACAAAGTGCACTATTGAGTCTAGAGCCAGAAGAGATCATCCATAAATCTCATTAGGACACTTGTCAAAATTATGCTTGCTATCTCACACAACGTGAATAACAAGAAATATATAAAGAGTCCTACGCGTTATCCTTGTGATTTTGCCTAGACATCAAAGTGATACTCAAGTAATCACAGTGAAGATGGAAATCCTGCTTGAGCCAACATCAAACAAGATCATGGTAGGTGACTTGTGAGATTCTATACGAATCAAACTTGTGACAACTAGAAAGAAACAATGGTGCGATTCTATAAGAATCAAACTTGTTCCAGGAAATGGATTAACGGTTACTGATGAATTTTTGAAATGGTTAAAACTCTCGATGTGTCACAAAAACACTTTGGCAAGTGATACATCGATTGATTTTCAAATCGATGTTTCTATTCAATCGGTGAGACTTCGTCTTGCTGGTTCACTCATACCGTGTTGTCTGCTTTGAGACGTTCCGGTAATGAGAACAGCTAGTGCAGCTGCGAAACCCTGTCAAGGAGATTCTTCGGAATTATACCTAATCACAGGCAGTATTTATACTGATCAACGAGGAACCGTGGTTATTGCAACCGTATTCGACGAAGTGACAAAGACACTCTCGTCCATATCTATTGATTATCACTAACCTAAACCTGCAGGTACTCCCTCTTTATTGCTAACTGTTTTAATGCAGGATACTTAAAGATGGTGGTGAAGGTACCTAAGTCCAGCTGACTCATAAGATTCATAACCACATGCTCATACCCGACCGACAAAACATAAAGACATCATGAAAGCTCAAGTACATGTTTCAAGACTTACGCTACTCTGATATCGAACGTCTTTTTTAAAGTGACGAAGTGTTAAAGTTAAAGAATCTCAAGAAAGATGGAACATTAAAGCTTTCCAAGTCAACAAATCAAGAATGGTATGAGCATGTCGGTTCAGAAGTCACAAGATCACAAGATGACAAAATGAGATTATGCTTAGTTGATGATCTCACAGTGCTCAAGATCATATCTCCACTTACAAGTAAAGATAAAGGAACAAGCTCGAGCCTAAAGTCAAAGATTACTACAACATATTCACAAGGGAAAATTAAGAAATGAAGTTTACGAGCTGAAGACTAAAGATGTAGCATAGTATGCTAGGTTTAAAGTTTTGTAATTGGTGAGTGAAATCTTAGGGGGAGTTTTTTAGGAACAAGAAAAATTTTCGATCACTTCCTTAATATAAGTCTTAGCCCGTAGGTTAACATATGATAAGCTTAGTAAGCTAATATGGCCCAAGGCCCATAGAAGCCTTAGTAAAGCCCATGGCCGGCCTTGTATGTAGCATATATACCCTCTCCATGCCTTGGAGAGGGTGGTTGGTTGTTTCATTTCTCATTTCACACACAAAATAATATTATCATCCATTCCATGTTACTTTCTCTCTTCTGAAAACTTTCAACCCACGTCTCTCTTAGTTCTTATATAATATCAAAGATTAATAGTTTTCTACATACCCATACCCAAATTTTTACTAAATAACATCAACATATATGCTATTATGGACGGATTGGGACATGGAAATTCAAAAGAAATATCTTATAAAACACCTTTCCTTAATTTCATGGGATGATATTATGTTTTAGGACCAAGAACCATTTTTTCTTATAGCCTAATAGTTGGAACTTGGGCCCAGACTTTCATGAAATACCTCATTGTGTCTAAGACTTACTATTTCATTCTTGGACTAATCTTTGAATATATAAGACTTCTACAAAACATAGGTGTAAGATAACATATATCCACTCTCATTTTACAATGAAAAACTTTACCGTTCTCTCCCTTTTTCCTCCATAACCCACGACCAAACCCAAATACATACCAAATCTATACCAAAATTTATTTACAACATTTACATACATTCCTACATAATATCTAAGATATCTAATGGTGTTTTGAAAGGCTTAGTTAGGTCTTTACAAAGGTTAAACAAAGGAAAAGCAAGATACTTGGAATTAGGGTTTTCAAGTGTTGTAAGTTAGGGTTTGGTTTCTAAACAAGGGTTTAGATTACTTTGTTCATCACCACACTTCATATTAAGGTTACCTAAAACTCTTAATCTCTTTGTTTTCATGATTTTATGCATATATAATGTTTGTGTAGTTAATCACCATCTAAGAACATGTTTACTTGTAAAAATGGATTTTTACACTTGTTTATGATTTGGTAAACTTTTAATATTTGTAATGAATGTTGACATCATGTTATAATGAGGATATAAGTATTGTACATGTGTGGATTATGTATAAAAAGTATATATAATCAAGTTAACTAAAAAGTGTACTTATGAAAGTTCATGAAAATATAAGTATGTACACATTTGGATCTTGTGATTTTTGGACAATATATGGACTAATCATGGACTAGAGACCCTAAGGATGTAAGACATGTGATAATGAGTGTTGTAATGGACTTGTAACAAGGTGATTAAGCTTAAAAGCTATAAAATCAAGTTTAAACATGTTTTTATCACAAACTTCAAAACTTTCTGTTTTAGTTCGAAAATAAAGGTATTTATTTTATATTTTTATAAAATACTACATCCCATGAGGATTCCAAAAAGGTAAGAAACTCGAAAAACCGATTGATAACGAAAAAGATACGTAATTTACAAGTTATACGATAATAAACGGATTTATAAAAGAAATTTTATAAAAACAAGTTATAAAATACTTCTGATATATAAGGTTTATTATTTTCCCAGATAGTACATAATTTTAGGATTCTAAAACAATAAGAATCGTAATTTTTGGATCAATAACGAAGGAGTTATGAATTACGAGTTCTACGACTATATAAATACTTTTATAAAAGCTTACTGTTCATCTCAGACATGACATATTTTGAAATCATTCATTAATATGATCGTACTTTTAATAACAAATGCAGTGCTCGAATAGAATCACTATAACGAAGCTAAACAAATAAGATACGACATTTACGAGTTTTACATACCAAATCTAATAAAAATAAATTTTTATAAACTGTCTGAACAGTATAAAACAACTGTTCACCAAAGGACCTAAAATTATGGAATATGTTATTATTTTGATATACTCGTCTTGATTCTGAAGCATGGACATAAGAATACCTAAAGGGCTTAAACTATAAAGTTACGTCGTCTTCTTACTAATGAAATGTTTATAAACATTTAACCTTTATAAATACAATTTCTCAACGCAATAGAGGTTTGTAGCTATTTAGAGTATATATGGTAGTAGTTATTAACGTCGCTTAGAACTTATACCGACTATACTTGATGAGGTTGCTTCAGGTCATTTATCGTATACGCCATTTTCTTGTGATATATTTGTTATCATACACTCAAAGTGAGTTCATAGGCCCCTCATTTTACATTTAATGACTTACAAGTTTTTGGGTGAGAAAAGAAACTTATGCCATGTTTTACATCTGGACGCAAGTGGACAGATTCACATTTGACGATTAGTTGTTTGCCTTGTAGCGTATACCTCTGAAGACCATTATCTTGAAACTGTCTATTACGTTTGTGAGCGCGAATGTTAATAAATTAGATTTCTTATTGGGATTTACATCCCGTTCCGGGCTGAGCCATGCGCACTTTTCCTGGTTTGCCGGACATACAACGTATACATGTCGGACATAGGATGTTGAGGGTTAGAAAAAATCATCAGGGCATATGTTGGTAATTATGATTGCATTTCATACATGGCGAGTTCAGTGTTCATGTGCTTAGAAAACGTAATTACATTTTATGATGTTTGCATCTGTTGCATTATCATGGGGAAATCTTGCGGTCCTACATTATAACATTTATAAACCTTATAAATTCACTCAAAACAATATGTTGACGTTTTAAGCATGTTTTTCAGGGGATCAATAACGACGTTGGTAAAAGAAGGATTACATTGGTGGTTTTGATTTGATGTCACTGCATTATCGATTTTGCCGCTTTACATTTTGTATCTATGTCTTATGGGCCTAAAAATTATTTGTATTTTGAACAATGGGAACATGTGGAAGCTTCGGGCTTTTGTAACAAACAATTTGTTAAATCCAATGTATCAATTTTAAACGGCTTTTAATGGTCATTCTTATATATATCTTGTGTTATTGATCTATGAAGTACCACCCCCAACCCATATTCCGCTGCGACCCAATTTGGGGGTGTTACAGATTGGTATCAAGAGCCAAGGTTATAGAGAACAGGTACAACATGTTTTAGCTGGTCTATTAACCCATTTTCAAACATTGCATTCATACAAAGAGATTTTCAAGGGACATATATACGACACTTACTTGTTGTATCTTGTTGGTTTAAGATCTAAGATGATTTAGGATTGAATATACATGTTTGGTATAATGTATATTACTATACGAGTCTTATATTAAAATACTAATATATAAGCTATTTTGGATTTTCAGATTCTGTCATATCGGGGTTTTGAGGATTACCACGGTTACTCACAGAGGTATCCAGCCCATTTGCGGATTTGTCAGATATCAGATCACCGGGAGTCGATGGATCGCCCGTGATGCCAGAGGACCTATATGCCTATGTGGTGGCCGCTTTTCAGGCACCACCATCTCCTGACTATGTGCCTGGCCTGGAGGAGCCAGAGCATGCACCACCTTCACCTGTCTATGTACCATATGTACCTGAGCCGGTGTACCCGGAGTTCATGCCACCAGAGGATGAGGTACTCCCAGCTAAGGAGCATCTCCTGCCTGCTGCTCTCTCACCCACCGCTGATTCGCCATGCTATGTTCCTGAGTCAGATCCTGAGGAGGATCCGAAGGAGGATGATGATGAGGACCCTGAGGAGGATCCTGCTAATTATCCTGCCGACGGAGGAGACAATGGCGATGATGAGGATGAGTCATCCGATGATGACGAGGATTATGATATTGATATTGAGGAGGATAAGGAGGAGGAGGAGCACCTAGCTCCTGGCGACTTTACAACTGTTACTTTACCAGTTGTTGATCATGCCCCCTCTGCTGAGGAGACCGAGCCGTTTGAGACTGACGAGTCTGCGGCCACACCACCACCACATCCTGCATACCGGGTTACTGCTAGGATATCGATCCGAGATGAGCTACCTACTCCATTTTGGTCTGATACAGAGGTTGCCAGACTCCTTGTTATACCTACTCCACCACCATCACCACTTTCCCTATGGTCATCACCACTACCTCAGATTCCTTCTCCACCACTACCCTCGATACTATCACCATTACCTGTATCATCTCCACCACCTGCTAGTCCTACCTATCCATTAGGATACAGAGTTACCATGATCTGGCTGAGACCCGAGACACCGTCTACTTCCCATTCACCACCGCCACATATCTATAAAACTTCTTTTTTTCCCATACCATATCAGATACAACTCCATCAGGGGACACCTCCACTCTTTCCAATACCCTCATACCTACTTCAATCACCATCTTTGCTGTTCCCTCTGACTGACCATGGACGCGGATGGCCGAGGTTTGCTTACCACATCGAACGAGTTATGTTTTGCTCTTTCTGTCCTAGGTACTGTGGTTCGGTGAGTGCTCGTCTTGCTGATGCCGCTAAGAACGAACTATGAGGTTTTTGGGGAAAAATATGGTTTTGTTGCCACATGGATTGGAAGATTAGGCTTTGATCTTAGAGAGAGATGTCGGTTATGGGTTCACGACACTTTGGAGGTAGATGCTGGTAGACTATGCCTTGGGGCACCACGAATGATGACACATAGTTGGGTCGACGTATGTAGAGGTTTGCCACTAGGGTTAGGACAAAGACACAGATGAATCTATGTAAGGTTGGGATGATGTGCAGGACTTCCCCAGCGACAGCTAATGGCTGGTCGGGCTCAACCATGTTGTATAGGGATTGGATGTGCACTTGCTCGTATAACTCTACTAATGGAGAGAGAGGGCTAGCTACGATGGATGTCCTCGAGAGGCTTGTGGGACGATCAATGGACGGCTAATGATCTGCACGTTCATGAGGTTATGTCACTGCGTACGTTATTGGTTCAGCACGACAATGATTACTGAGTTGCAGGCAAACAGACCGCAGGGACAGGCTGGGCATATACAGAGTTGCTTGCGCGGGGACCGAGGGGGAGACAGGCACACGTTCATGAGGCACTGAGACTGCTAAAGAGACTTCAGACCCAGATGAAAGAGTTCGAGAGTCAGCAGGGACTCGCTAAGGGTTCGGCACAACCTGATGCACCAGAGGAGGCTGGTAGCAGTTCATAGATCATGTTATGGCTAGTTATTTTGTACAGCCTACTAAGTATTACAGGTAACTCCCGGCTAGTATGGCTTTAGGTTGTATATATTCTTTTATCTTGTAACCTAATCGTTGTGATCATTTTGTATCTGAACCAATCATGTATGTTTTCCAATTATATATGGAATGGTGGTATTATGTCATGTCTGTAATCGAATTTATTATGAATGAATGTCGATTTAGCTACACCATTGTTAATTTTAATTCAGTTGTGCATTTCACTGTGTGATGTGATCTCATTTTACTTATTGGGTATATGTCATGTCATGGTTATGATTTTATGAAATCTAACGGGTATTATATTTTCTTGTGATTGAAGAAAATGGCACCAAAAAGAGCCACGAGGTCAAACATAGCCCCAGAAACAACCAACACCACATCTGTCACTAATGCCCAACTTCAGGCAATGATTGACCAAGGCGTTACTGCCGTTTTGGCAGCACGTGATGCAAACACGAATGGCGTCGACAGCCACAATTCAGGAACAGGTGCTAGGAGAAACGAGCGAGCCACTCGTGAGTGCACTTACCCAGACTTCATGAAGTGCCAACCTCTAAATTTCAAAGGCACAGAAGGAGTTGTCGAATTGACTCAATGGATTGAGAAAATGGAAACTGTGTTCCGCATAAGCAACTGTTCTGTGGAAAACCAAATCAAGTTCTCCACTTGTACTCTTCTGGGAAATGCTCTAACGTGGTGGAACTCCCACGTTAGGACTGTTGGTAATGACATTGCTTATGCAATGACCTGGACTGAACTGAAGAAGAAAATGACTGACAAGTACTGCCCAAGGACCGAGATTAAGAAACTCGAAGTCGAACTGTGGGAATTGAAAGTGAAAGGTACCGATGTGATAGGGTACAACCAACGTTTTCAGGAACTGGCACTGCTGTGTGGTAGAATGTTTCCTGAAGAATCTGACAAGATTGAGAAATATGTCGGTGGCTTACCCGACATGATCCACGGAAGTGTAGTAGCATCCAAGCCTAAGACAATGCAAGAGGCAACTGAAATGGAAATCGAAGTGATGGATAAGAGAATCCGTACTTTTGCTGACCGTCAGACAGAGAACAAGAGAAAGCAAGATAATAACCAACAACCACAACAACAACACCAAAACAAGAGGCAGAACACCGGCAGGGCTTATGCTGCAGGGACTGTTGAGAAGAAACAATATGGGGGATCTAAACCCCTATGCTCAAAATGCAATTATCACCACGATGGTCCGTGTGCTCCCAAATGCCACAAATGCAACAAAGTTGGTCATTTTGCCCGTGACTGTAGGAGTACGGCAAGTGCCAACAATGCTAACAACCAGAAGGGCACTGGGTCAGGCCAGAGACCTACTTGTTATGAGTGTGGAGTTCAGGGACATTTTAAGAGGGAATGTCCAAAGCTGAAGAACAACAACAACCAGGGTAACCAAGTTGGAGGTGGCAATGCTCCAGCCAAGGTGTATGCGGTAGGGCATGCAGGGACAAACCCAGACTCCAACGTCGTGACGGGTACGTTCCTTCTAAACAACCGCTATGCCTCTGTCTTATTTGATACTGGTGCCGATAGAAGTTTTGTATCTACTGCATTTAGCTCCTAAATTGATATCACACCAACTACATTAGATCACTATTATGATGTTGAACTAGCCGACGGGAGAATAATTGGGTTGAACACTATCCTTAGGGGTTGTACATTAAACATCCTGAACCACCCATTTCACCACATAGACATTATAGACCGTAGAACTAGGTATTTTTCGACGCTATAATTAGTATGGATTGGTTGGTAAAGTACCATGCAATCATTGTGTGTGCCGAGAAGATCGTTCGTATCCCCTGGGGAAATGAAACTCTAATCGTTCATGGTGACAGAAGCAACTGGGGAAGACGGCTCTACTGCACATTATGCTCGTACACCAAAACACTAGAATACTGCAAAAGGAGAATGTCTGGTCTTTTTGGCAAACGTTACTACAAAGGAGACGGAAGACAAGTCCGAGAAGAAGTGACTTGAGGACGTACCGATAGTTAGAGATTTTCCTGATGTCCTGAGGACTTGTCGGGTCTTCCTCCGATTCGACAAGTGGAATTTCAAATCGATCTGATACCTGGTGCTGCACCTGTATCACGGCACCTAACGATTGCGGCGCCTTCTGAATGAAAGAGTTGTTCTGAAGAGCAAACTGAAAGAACTATCTGAAATGGTCTTTATAAGAACCCAGTTCCTCACACTTGGGAGCTCCGAGGTCTTTATTGACAAAAAGAAATGATCATATTCGAATGTGCATCGACTATCAGGAACTGAACAAGCTGACAGTGAAGAATCATTATCCACTCTTAAGGATCGAAGTTTTGTTTGATCAACTACAAGGATCCAGTGTTTATTCTAAGATAGACCTGCGACCAGGTTATCACCAGCTTCGAGTACGGGAAGAGGATATTCTAAAAACGGCATTCCGAACTCGATATGGTCATTACGAGTTCCAAGTTATGCCATTTGGCTTGACGAACGCACCAGCGGTGTTTATGGACCTCATGAACTGCGTGTGCAAGTCATTTTTAGATAAATTTATGATTGTCTTTATTGACGATATCCTTATCTACTCCAAGAACAAGAAGGAGCATGAAGAACACCTTAAGGCAGTTCTAGAATTGCTTAAGAAAGAGAAGTTGTATGCTAAGTTCTCTAAATGTTAATTTTGGATTCCTAAGGTCCAATTTCTTGGCCACGTGATTGATAGTCAAGGCATTCACGTGGACCCCACCAAAATCAAATCCATAAAGGAATGGGAATCTCCTAAAACACCAACGGAGATTCACCAATTCTTAGGTCTTGCCGGGTATTACCGAAGATTCATCGAAGGATTTTCAAAGATTGCCAAGTCGATGACCAAGCTTACTCAGAAAGGAGTTAAGTTCGATTGGGGAGACAAGCAAGAAGCCGCCTTCCAGTTATTAAAGCAGAAGTTGTGCAGTGCGCCAATTCTGGCTTTACCTGAGGGAAGCGAAGATTTCGTAGTCTATTGCGATGCGTCGCATAAAGGATTGGGTGCTGTATTAATGCAAAGAGAGAAAGTAATTTCTTATGCATCACGCCAATTAAAAATTCATGAGAAGAACTATACAACTCATGATTTAGAACTTGGATCGGTAGTGTTTTCTCTGAAACTTTGGAGTCACTATTTGTACGGAACCAAGTGTACGATGTTCACAGATCACAAGAGTCTACAACACATTCTAAATCAAAAGGAGCTGAATATAAGGCAGCGTCGTTGGTTAGAATTGCTCAGTGATTACGACTGTGAGATCCGTTACCAATCGAGGAAAGCGAATGTTGTTGCTGATGCTTTGAGCAGGAAGGAGCGGAGTAAACCATTAAGAGTTCGAGCCTTAGTGATGACTATTGGCTTTGATCTTCCTAAACAAATCCTGAATGCTCAGACTGAAGCACGAAAACCAGAGAACATCAAGAACGAAGATGTTGGAGGTATGCTGCTTGAAAATTTGAAGGATCCGGAGAAATTTAGAACGGAAAATTTGGAACCCCATATGGATGGAACTCTATGCTTCAATGGTAGGAGTTAGTTGCCATGTTATAGTAATTTGAGGATCGTGATCATGCACGAGTCCCACAAGTTAAAATACTCTATTCATCCAGGTTCTGACAAAATATATCAGGACATGAAGAAACTATATTAGTGGCCCAATATGAAGGCCAACATCGCCTCCTATGTTAGAAAATGTCTGACATGTGCTAAAGTCAAGGCCGAACACCAAAGGCCATCAGGATTGTTGGTACAACCTTATATACCTCAATGGAAGTGGGACAATATCACTATGGATTTTGTCACGAAGCTTCCTAAGTTGTCACAAGGCTATGACACTATTTGGGTGATTGTTGACCGATTTACTAAGTCTGTAATCTTTGTACCCATGAGGGAAACTGATCCCATGGAGAAACTGGCCAGAATGTACCTAAAGGAAGTGGTCACGAGGCATGGAATCCCTGTCTCAATCATTTGTGATCGCGACCCGAGGTTTGCATCAAATTTTTAGAGGTCACTTCAGAAGGCTTTGGGTACTAACTTGGATATGAGTACTGCGTACCATCTACAAACTGACGGGCAAAGCGAGAGAACTATTCAAACTCTCGAGGATATGCTACGTGCTTATGTGATCGACTTCAGAAAGGGTTGGGTTAAACATTTGCCGTTGGTCGAGTTCTTATATAACAACAACAATCACACCAACATTAAGGCTGCACCATTTGAAGCACTTTACGGTAGAAAGTTTCGTTCACCTGTGTGCTGGGCCGAGGTTGGACAAGTGCAACTCACTGGTCTGGAAATAGTTCAAGAAACAACAAAGAAGATCATCCAGATCAAGCAAAGGATGCAAGTCACCCGTGATAGGCAAAAGAGTTACGCCTATCTAAAGCGTAAGCCGATGGACTTCCAAGTTGGGGATAAAGTTATGCTTAAAGTTTCGCCTTGTAAAGGGGTCGTACGTTTTGGCAAACGGGGGAAGTTGAACCCTAGGTACGTTGTGCCATTCAAGGTGTTAGAAAAGGTTGGATCCATTGCATACAAGCTTGAGCTTCCTAAAGAGTTGAGCAGGGTTCACAATACGTTTCATGTATCCAACTTGAAAAAGTGCTATGCCGACGAACCATTAACCATTTGATTGGATGTGCTTCATTTTGATGACAAGCTTCAATTCGTTGAGGAACTGGTCGAAATCATGGATCGTGAAATCAAACAGTTGAGGAGAAGCCGTGTCCTAATTGTCAAGATTCGATGGAACTCTAGGCGAGGTCCTGAGTTTACATAGGAACGTGAAGACCAATTCCGGAAGAAATATCCACACCTCTTCACAAAGACCGCACCGTCGTCAAGTGCCGCATCTTAAGCCTTGAGGACAAGGCTCACTTAACGGGGGAAGACTATAACACCCCGTGTTTTAGGGACATTGTACGTTGTCAATAAATTCACTATTTATTTTTAGTATTGTACGCGTTTGCTTTTAAATTGAAATCGTTAAGTTAAATCGCGTAAGCTAAAAATTATCGTTCAATGTAAACGGGCATCAAACAATTAAATGTTTACATCAAGCAAGTGTTAAGTAATTATTTTGGTTACGTAAAGTGTTTACGTTTCGCGATAAAATACGTTCAGGCATACCCGGAACCACCAAAACTTTTCTACGCTTCAACAAATACCCACAATTGTACCCAATACCCAAAATTTACTAAATAACATCACATATATGCTATTATGGCCGGATATGGACATGGAAATGCAAAGAAATATCTTACAAAACACCTTTCCTTGATTTCATAGGATGATCTCATGTTTTAGGAACCAATACCCATTTTTTCTTACTAGCCCTAATAGTGAATTTGACCAAGACTTCCCATGAAACCCTCATTGTGTCTAAAGACTTCCTATTTCATTTTTGACTAGTCTTATGAATATATAACACTTCTAACTAGTGTAAGTAACACATACACTCTCATTTTGCAAAGAAAAACTTCACCATTCTCTCCTTTTTTCCTCCATAACCCACGACCAAACCCAAATACAAACCAAATCCATACCAAAATTTATTTACAACATTTACATACATTCCTACATAATATCTAAGATATCCCAAGGTGATTTGAAGGCTTAGTTAGGTCTTTACAAGGGTTAAACAAAGGAAAAACAAGATTAGGGTTTCACTTGGAATTAGGGCTTCAAGTGTTGTAAGTTAGGGTTTGGTTTCTAAACAAGGGTTTAGATCACTTTGTTCGTCACCACACTTCATATTATGGTAACCTAAAACTCTTAATCTCTTTGTTTTCAGGATTTTATGCATATATAATGTTTGTGTAGTTAATCACCATCTAAGAACATGTTTACATGTAAAAATGGATTTTTACACTTGTTTATGATTTGGTAAACTTTTATATATGTCATATGAATGTTGGTATCATGTTATAATAGGAATATAAGTATTGTACATGTGTGGATTATGTATAAAAAGTATATATAATCAAGTTAACTAAAAAGTGTACTTATGAAAGTTCATGAAAATATAAGTATTTACACATTTGGATCTTGTGATTTTTGGACAATATATGGACTAATCATGGACTGGAGACCCTAAGGATGTAATACATGTGATAATGAGTGTTGTAATAGACTTGTAACAAGGTGATTAAGCTTAAAAGCTATAAAATCAAGTTTAAACATGTTTTTATCACAAACTTCAAAACTTTTTGTTTTAGTTCGAAAAAAGGTATTTATTTTATATTTTTATAAAACACTACATCCCATGAGGATTCCAAAAAGGTAAGAAACTCAAAAAACCGATTGATAACGAAAAAGATACGTAATTTACAAGTTATACGGTAATAAACGGATTTATAAAATAAATTTTATAAAAATAAGTTATAAAATACTTCTGATATAATAGGGTTTAATTATTTTTCCCCAGATAGTACATTAATTATAGGATATCAAAAACAATAAGGAAACGGTACTTTTATGGATCAATAACTAAGAGTTATGAATTACGCCATGTTTACTACAAATCAATACTTTTTATAAAAATAAATTATAAATTACTATTCATCTCAGACATGAATATTTTGAAAATATCATTATTATGATAGAACTTTTAATAACAAAGACGTTCTCGAAATAATGACTAAAAATGGAGCTAAAACGAATAAGATACGACATTTACGGGTTTTACGATAACCAAATCTATAAAAATAAATTTATAAACTGATATGAACAGAAAAACCTGTTCACCGAGGATCAAAAAATGAAAATTAATATTTTGAATAACTCGACTTAATACGAAAGCATGGACACAAGAAAACTTAAGAAATGGGCTTAAAACGAAAAAGATACGTCGTTTTTACTAGAAATGATTATAAACGTTTTAACTTTATAAATACGATTCACAAAAAGCAATTAGATGGTGATGTAGCTATAAAGAAATTATATAGTGTGTTGTGTTATTCAAAGTGCATAGAACTTATACGACCTTATAATTGATAGGGTTGCATTCTGATCATTATCGTTACGCATATTTCTGTGATATCATTTTATCATACACTCAAGGTGATTCTACCCCCACATTTTACATTTAATGAGTTACAAGTTTTATGGTGAGAAACCATATCATGTTTTACAATTGGAACGCAAGTGGACATTTCCATTACGATTACGTTTTGCCTAAATAGCGGATAACCCTCGGAGCCCAATTAACATAACTGTCAATTTACTGTTTTGAGACGCGAATGTTATAAATAGATCTATTTGATGACTGACAACCCTGTTCTGGTTGAGTCCATGCTCATTAGTGCCGGTTTATGCCGGACAACAGAACGTTATAGAAAAACCATGTCAGGACATCGGATGTTGTGGGTTGAGAACATCATCACGTGCAATTGTGGCAATTTATATTGCATTTTACATATACATGTCGAGCTCAGTGTCAATCAGCTATAGAAAAACGTATAACATTTTATGAATGTATGCATCTGTTGCAATAGATCATAGGGAAATCTTGCGTCCTACATATACATTTATAAACCAATGAATTCACTCGAACAATATGTTGACTTTTTGTTTTAAAGCAATCTTTTTCAGGAGATCAATAAGGCACGAGGTGCAAGGGATACATTGGTGGTTTTGATTTGGATGTCATGCATTAAAGATTTTGTCGCATTACATTTTGTATATCTGTTATGGGATAGAAATCTTTGTATTTTGAACAAGTGAACAAGTGAAGCTTCGGGCTTTTGTAACAAACAATTTGTTAAATCCAATGTATCAGTTTTAAACGGCTTTTAATGGTCGTTCTTATATATATCTTGTGTTATTGATCTATGAAGTACCACCCCCAACCCATATTCCGTTGCGACCCAATTTTGGGGTGTTACAATAGTCCTCGAGTTATTTAGTAAAATTCTTTCACTTATCTAATATTCCAAACATAAGCGACACATCAAACAAAATTGTATTTAAAATTTTGAACATAACAATAACCATTTAGAATAATAAACCTAGATTGAACCAGTGTTTAGCCATTGATTCTCGTAAATTTTGTGTAAAACTTTACCGGTTGTATTTGCACTTTGGTATAAACTGTTGTAACGAGTAAATTTTGTTACTAATCCAAAAGTCACTTGTGATATTTCAAAATTCTGTGATCGACCAAGTGCGATGTTATCGGTTTTATGACATATGTAATATCACTTGTGACACTTAAAAATGCTTTGTCGCAACGCGTAACCGCTGTCATCCTCGTTATATGATATGTTTAATATCGCTTGCGATATTTCATTAACATAGTTAATATCTAATTTCACTTGTGATATTTCAGAAACAAACAAGTATGTTTTTTAACCTTTAATATCACGTGTGATATTTCATTGATTTGTATATTTTTTGATATATTATCACATATGTGTTTTCTAATATTTTTATACTTTTCAGACATAAGAAATGTTTTAGTCGGTTCAGGTTTGCTTAAAAATAAAACTTTGCTCAAAAATTTTGTTTTTTTTGGATTTTTTAACATATAATCAATGTTATCTATCGCTTGTGATATTATACTTTTAGTAGGAATAAAAGGGTTAAGTCTCTTTAGGCGAATTCTTATTTTGCTTAAAATCAAGGGTTTTTAGATAGATAGGTTACTAAACTATCAACTTTTGTTCGCCTAAGTTACTAAACTTTTTTTTGTTCATTTGGGTTACTGGACTATCGAAGTTTAACTTTAAGGTTACCGAACAACAAAAGTGTGTTCATTCAGGTTACCTCAAATACTGGCAACCGGTATAGTGTGTTTTGACCTTCTCCACGTCAGATTTTTGTGGGCCCAGTTATCCAACTCATAAACTTATTAAGTTATTTGACAAGTATGTTACTCAACTTTGCAAATTTGTTCGTTTAAGTTACTAAAGTTTGTTGTTTTGTTCATCTAAAAATACCTCTAGAAAATACATGTTTTTATACACGTTTTTATCCATGTTTTTATATGCATTTTTATACGCACATTTTTATACACGCTTTTATACACACATTTTATACACGTTTTTATACACACAATTATATATATATATATATATATATATATATATATAATATATATATTCTTATTTTTATATATTTATTCCATACGTTTATTGCACACGGTTTTTATTAAAATATGGTATTACAACATGTGTAATGACATGTGGTATAAAAACGTATGTTTAAAATCGTGTATAATAAATGTCGTGTATAAAAACGTGTGTATTAAAAAATGTGAATTAAAAAATGTGTGTATATAAAAATCGTGTATAAAAATTCATGTTATAATAAAAATGTATATAATAATACACGTGGTATAATAACATTGTATAAAAATGGTGTATTAAAAAGTGTTTCTATTCCATTTATTGTTGATATAAAAACCGTATGTATTAAAAATTATGTGTAAAAATGTGTGTATATAAAACCGTTGTATAAAAATGTATGTATAAAAAACGTTGTGTATAAAACGTGTTATAAAACCGTCTATAAAAATGCGTGTATAAAACTGTTGACAATAATGAATTGAGAGGAAAACACACAGTGAAAGTGATTTCATTGAACTGAAAATGAAGAATAGTACAGGGTATTTATACAAGAAATGAGCGGGAAAAGAAAAACTAAATCTAACTAACTATCTTCTAATGTTACAACATAAACCCCTAAACTTTCTATAAGTTACACTTTGGTCTTTGTAGTTTCTGCAATGCTTCTCTTAAAAAAACCGCGTATAAAACTGTGTGTATAAAAATGTGTACTAGAATGTGTGTTTAAAAACGTGTGTATAAAAAGTGTGTATAAAAAGATGTGTATAAAACCGTGTATAAAATGTGTGTATGAAAACGTGTTTATAAAAATGTGTGTATAAAAATTTGTAGATAAAAATGTGTATAAATAAAAATTTGTAGATAAAAATGTGTATAAAAACGTGTGTAAAAATTCGCAAAGTTTAGTAACTTAGGTGAAAAAATTCGCAAAGTTCAGTAACTTATTTGTATCAAAATTCAAATGCCACGCTGACAATGTAACCGGGAATTAACACTAGCAACCGGTCACCAATAGTTCGATACCAAATTTAACCCGTTTTGATAGTCCAGTAACCCAAATGAACCAAAAAAAAAGTTTAGTACGTTAGGCGAACAAAAGTTGATAGTTTGGTAACCTATGTATCTAAATCAATGTTAAATTAATGCAACACTTGTTTGATTTTGAGAATATATCAAGTTTTTATTTACATAGTTTGCTTCATTTTTATTCATTTTCGTATTTTTAAGTGACACTTATTTATGTCTTGTGATATAATAGTGTAAGGCAGATGAAGAGTATTTAAAATGACGTTCTTAGTCACTTAAGAGTAATAATTCATGTGATAAAGCAATATAATGTGACATTAATTCTAAAGTTCTACATATGAATAATATCATAGGTGATAAACTGTAACTATGAAGAGTTGGTGTAATCAATGTTATTTATCATTTGTGATATTATACCGTTATTAGGAATAAAAGTGTTAAGCCTCTTTAAGCAAATTTTTATTTTGCTCAAAAGCAATGCTAAATTAATGCAACTCTTGTTTGATTTTGAGAATACATCGAGTTGTTATTTTCATAGTTTGCTTCTTTTTTATTCATTTTGGTATTTTTAAGCGACACTTATTTATCACTTGTGATATATAATTGTATCAAAGATGAAAAGTATTTAAATTGTCCGTCTTAGTTACTTTAGAGTAATATCTCAGGTAAAAAAAGTAATAGAATGTGAAATTAATTATGGTATTGTACATGTGAATAATATCACAGGTGATAAACTAATAAAATGATAAATAATAGACATTACTCATGTCTGGTTATATATATTCTATTAACCCAAAAACATCTGAGGCTGCATCATTGTCTACAACAATTACCCTGCACTTTTTTCAGTTACTTTCATAATCATTCTCTTTCTTCGTTCTTCCACAAACTGCTTCATCTCTTTCTCGTCCGGGTGTTTAGTTGCAAACTAGTTTTTCCAGTTTAGCATTTGATTGATTTGTTTTGTTTTGTTTACCAGTATAATATCACAAGTGATAGATAACATTGATTACATGATTACATATTAATTACATGTGGAATACCATAACTAATGTCACATTATATTACTTTATCACATGAGATTTTATTATTATTTATTAATCACTGGTGATACTACAATGTCAGGGGTAATAATTGTTAAGCTACGGGTGAATCTTAGTTTATAAAGGTATTGTTATAGGGTTTAGGGTTTAGGGTATAGATTTTAAAGTTTATATATATATCACTTCTGATATTACACCTAGTGGTTAGAGGTTTAGGTTTTTGGTATAGGGCCGTGGTTAGAGGAT
>BQNB010095337.1:0-25895 GCA_026074375.1 Tanacetum coccineum
ACAAAAAATTTCCTCACTCAAATATACCATAGCTTATGGATGATAAG
This sequence comes from Tanacetum coccineum, assembly GCA_026074375.1. Taxonomy (NCBI): domain Eukaryota; kingdom Viridiplantae; phylum Streptophyta; class Magnoliopsida; order Asterales; family Asteraceae; genus Tanacetum; species Tanacetum coccineum. The sequence goes on from BQNB010095337.1 coordinate 48, forward strand.
CCGGTTCTGGATGGGCTTATGGACACTACTAGCTTGTTTTACACAAGCTAGAGCTTGTAGAATCTTTGTTTAACCCTATTTTGAGCAAGGGTGTTGTAAGTTTCTCTTTTTCTTATTTTTTTATTTACTGTAGAACTGCTTATAGTGCTTATTTGTTACCTATATTTGCTTATTTATGCTTTATTATGATGTTTAGTGCTTATCTTGCTTAGTTGTTAGTTTAAAAGTGATTTGTGCAAATTTCTTAGTTAGTACTGTTAGTTATGAGTTAAAACTGTTAGATTGATTTAGCTTATTTAAGTGCTTATTATTGATTGAAATCTGCTTATAAGTGTCTTATTTTGTTATTTGATAATCTGTTTTTAACAATTTAGGACCAAATCAGCTTAAAATAAAAAGAAAAATGATTTTTGAAAACTTTAAGGGGTGTTTGGAACAAGCAGTACTAACCCATAGTTAGTACCGCTAGTTCTCTTTTGGGATTTTCAACTAACAGTACTAACTCTAGGTTAGTACTGGTAGTTAATATTGTTAGTACTGTTAGTTCATTTTTGCTTATTAGCTTATTATTTCTGCTTATTTAAGATTTGCTTAGCTTTTTAGAGTAGATTAAACCCATTTTCGTTAACTGTCTTTAGTAGAGATTATTTAAGCTTATTTGTCTTTTCAAAGTAATTTCAAGAGTTTATCAGTTGTTAGTTTTTTTTAGCCTATTCGCCATTCTAGTTTATTCTAGTTGCTTATTCTTATGCCTGAGTGCTTATTAGGGTTAGTTAAATATCTGTTTTAGCTTATTTGCTTATCTCTTATTTCATTGTGTCTTATTAAAGCCAGCAGTACTAACTCAAAGCTAGCAGTACTAACTCTAAGTTAGTACTGCTGAGTTTCTCTTGCTTAATTTAGCCTAATTGCTTGTTGAATTTGCTTATTTAGGGTTAGTTAAGCTTATTAAATTTGTCTAGGCCTGTTCTAGCTTATTTACCTTGCTTATCTTTGTTTGCACTTGCTTATTAGGTTTAGTGCCCAACTTGTCTGTTCCATTTTCCATTAGCTTATTTGAGCTCAAACCGCTTAGCAGTTTAGCATTTTTATCACTTTAGGGTGTAATTTTTGATAATATAGTTTTTTTTGCTCGCATTTTTACATTCCCGTCTCATTTTAGGTTTAAATCATTCTAGCTTTCGTTTTTTTAGGTTTTATTTAATCGTTTTTGCATATTTAACTTGTAGAAATAGAAAACCAATCATAACCTTGTCATATTCAAACATCGATTATCAATTCGTCATTCGATTTTCCATTCAAGCCTCGTTGGGACATAACGACCCGGGAATCATACTTCCGGATATATATTGATTCTATTTGTGAATTTTGACTTTTTGCCTTGGTCAAGGGCAATTGGTTGGGATTTGCATTGTGTTATATTATATATATATATATATATATATATATATATATATATATACTATCAAACGAATCAGTAGATCTCAAGCAAAAGCCAAAGAAGGAGGAACCAAGTCTAGGACGAGAAGATCTGGGCATAAGGAGACAAGTTCTGACTCCGAATATGAGGAAGATTCGGAGGACACCTACGAGGACCTGAGCACACCTTACAAGAGACCCAAGCCCACACCTTTCACCACAAGAATCACTCGCTTCAAGTACTACCGGAGGGCCAAGCTCCTAAGGAAGATAAAGGTGTACGAAGGTAGCAAGGATCTAGAGGATCATCTAGGCATCTTCTCTGCTGCTACGGAATAGGAGGAGTGGCCCATGTCAATCTGGTGCAAAATGTTTTGCCAAATCTTTAGTGGGGCGGCACGGAATTGGTTCGATGACTTAGACCTAAAAAGCGTGGATAGTTTTAAAGAGCTGAGCCAAACATTCTTGGAAGAATTTTCACAATAGAAGAGGTATGCCAAAGATCCAACAAAAATTCATAGTATCTGATGACATCAAAAGATGTCACTTTTAGAGCATCATTTATCCCATGTAAATTACTCATTTTGTATCATTATTGTAAGAATTAGTACTTAATCGTTTATATTTGAGAATTGGAATATTTATGGAGCAGTTGGTGAAGATTAGCATAAAGGCACGCAATTTGGAGTTTAAACGAATACATTTGAAGATACTTTCTAACATTTTATACGCCGTATCCATCAAGGAAGATACGGCGTATCTGTGCTTGCACTTCACAAGAAACCACGAAGACTGAAGACCAATACGTCGTATCCATCATGAAGATACGGCATATCCGTACCATAACTTCACAAAAACCCCAATATTTAACTTATTCAATACGCCGTATTGAAGGAAGCTCAAGAGAATTTTGGAATATCTTATTCGTAGAGCCCACACCAAGTAACCCCAATACGCCGTATTGAACTCATTCAATACACTGTATCGACCAATTTTTAGAGTCCATAAATACCAAACCCTAAATATGACTTTTGGTATGCTTTTAACCATCAAGTCTGGTTTTTAGAAGATCTAAGAAGCCAAGAAGGTCCTACAAAGTGCTCCAATCCATAGGAAAACCTTTGTAATCTCTACACTCCACTATACGGTTTCGGGTAGCATTATGTTTAATCATTCATTTATGATTTCGTGTATTGTTACAATGACTATAGGCTAAAACCTTTAGGTATTAACCATGTTTATGATAATTTAATGTTTGGTTTATGTTTATTCTGATTGCATCTTGTAAATTGTGTGTTGTCTTATGTTTATCAATTTATACTCGCTTATGTGCTTAAGTATGAACCTATCATTCAACTGGGTCTAGTCCTACATATTTTATGTGCTACAACTTCGGTGTTATGTGGGCGTAGGCTAAGAATCCGGGATAGCTCTCCATATAGCAATTTATCTATCTAGAATCATAGGATCACAAATATTGACCTATCTTTACCATTGGTTTATGTGAATAAGTTGGACTAGAAGGTGACCTGGGATCAACAAATAACGTACTGATTCCTTTGGTAAAGACTCGAACAGTGGACTACTAGTATATAAAGAGCTATTAAGCAGTAAGTTAGTAAAGTCTCGATGAGCTAAGATTTGATAAGATCACCATTATTGTCTCCTAAGATAGATTATAAGCAACCATGAAGTGGTTTATGCGGATTTAGTTAATTGTGACAGGATTGCCAAGTTTAGGTCTTAGGAATAAGTACCGCCTAAGTCTAGGAATGATATATCAATAATGAAACAGGATAATCATTGCACTTATAAACTAAAACAAGCATTATATTTGATTAAACATGGTTAATACGTTTCCCTTACATTAGGCTTGATCGCTTCTTTATCTTTTGTTAAATCACTTGTGTGTGTTAATTTTCGTCAAAACCTTAGGTTCGATACCTAAACTCATGCAAGTCTCTCAGACTGAAACCCCCCTTAAACCTTAGACTTACGATTAACATAGATTAGAACCAACATAGATAACTAAAATACTAGTAGACTTAGGAATTAACGCTCTCGCTCTTAGTGATCGACACCCTACTTACCAACAAACTACATCTGATCGGGTACACTGCCGTTAGAGTGTTGTTTTTAGGTATAGTCGGCATAAAATAAATGGTAAAACTTGATAACTAAAATAACAACCTACACGATGACACACATCAAGTTTTTAGTGCCGCTTCCGGGCAGTGAAGTTGTTTAATTCTTATTTATTAGTGTTTTAGTTTAGATTAATTTGCATATTTGTGTGTGTTTGTTTTATGTGTTTGATTTTCTGCATTGTATAATTTGCATATTGTGTGTCTGTGTGTTTTTCTGCATTGTTACAGCCTGCTGTAACTTTCTAAGTCAAATACTCAATACGGCGTATTCATTTTCTTGGATACGGCGTATAAATTTTTTCAAATCAATACAGCGTATTCGACTCTATCATCAATACGGCGTATTTAGTTTTGTTGTATACGGCGTATTAGTCTATTTGACCATTTTCTTTCCCAACAAATTTATTACAGGTTAAAATGGACGACCTTAACATTACTATGGAAGAGTGTATCAGGCTTGAGGAAGAAAAAGCTCACAGGCGTGGTAAGGTGTATAACTAGGAAACTGCTACGTATGGTAAGATCTAGTATGATGAAGACGTTCACGACCTCAGATCTGTTGAAACTGAATTCCCAACTATAGTCTTTAATGACGCGTTAACATCTGAAGTAGTACTCTCATGTGAACCCACGGTAAGTCCTCTTAACGACAATCAAATTGACTATAGAATATCGTTTGACAAATTTTATGATGAAGATTACACGGTAATTTATGATGAAAATTCATTTTCTAATAATGTAATTTATGTCAACGATTTGAAAACGGATTCAGAAAATGATAATGATAAAGTCAATATGCATTCATTTCCGTCATCTAAACCTACGGTCAGTTATTTTGATGATTTTGACTACTTCAAAGATTTTGAGAATGAGTTCCCAGCCTTTGCCTACAATGATGCTCTAATGTCTAAGTTAGATTTCTCTGAACCTACTGTATGTCCTCAACATATCGATGAATTTGATGAAACATCATTGTCTGAATGTGATGATGAGGGACAAAACGTTATATACATTAATGATCTATTTCTTTTTAACGTAATTTATCCTGATGATTTATCGGATAAGGACAACGATAATGATAAAATCGATATTGAACACTCTTCGGGCTGATTTATCTATCGACCCTTTACCTAATGTAATAAAAATCGATACACAAGGTTCAAATAAACTTTTGGAAACAAGTCATGCTACGATCAATTAATTTTTTAAAACTAATACTTTTAACAAAGAATTAGATTTTAATATCGTGACTTGTAATTATCTTAACAAAGGGATGCTATTCATTTTTATAATTAAGAATTTGTATGTGCCATTTGGCATCCCGTTCGACCCCAAGTTATTTTATAAGGATGGGAGTAAATTGGGGCAAGTCTAACTTAAAGACTTTTCTGTAAACAAAAGTGCTTGCCAAGAGACAACCCGGAATGTATTTTCATTTTTTTTATTATTGAGTCTATCTTCCCAGTTAGTCGATACGGCGTATCCAATCTCAGTAGATACGGCGTATTGACCTAACTGGACGTTATCCAGTCTTTATTTTTCTACACTTTAAACGTTTTAGTCAGTTCAGTCTATACAGCGTATTCATTAAACGAATGCAGCGTATTAGACGACTGACCAGTACTTATGATTTTGAATACAGGTTTTAATACGGCGTATCCTAAAACATGGATACGACGTATTGGTTTCCTGTACAGTTTATTTTTTTTATTAACCATATGATACCCGAGATAAGATTGCATGGTTTTCTTATATTTTGCACAGGACCTCGCTGAAAAGAAATTGACAATGTTGATGAAGTATCCATAATTTGGAATTCTATGTGTGTTGTAGTCATGATGGAATTCAGGCGCATTTACAACACACGTTCATGCTCATAAACTCAACATGAAGAATCATACCGAGCAAATATCAGGGGAGTTTCTAGTTCTAATTTTTCCCCAATTTTTACTGTTATTTTTATAGAACGAGGACGTTGTATAATTTAAGTGGAGGGATGGGAATTAGAACGCTAATTGTCCTATTTTACACATTAATATGCTTAAATTATGCTTAAATTTAAAAAAAATCAAACATACTTTTGCGAAATTACTGGTTACATAACCTGCACACATAACCCTTGTTAGATATTGTGAGGATTCAGCTTTATCCGTTTCTAAATATTTACCCAAATCCCACAAAAATATGAGTGTGCCGGTGATGTTGTAGACTTTAGAACTTGGATTGGTATATCTATTCGAGACCACAATAATGAGTACTATGGATTTAGATAGAGTAACTTGTTTAAATTGGTAAATTTCTAAAATTACACCCAAAAAGCCTATATATGTTGTGATATTAACTAACCACATCGGTTAGTTAACCCCATAAACCTTTTGTTTACTCTCATTTTAAGAGTAAGATACCCTAAAAAACCAGTAGAGCCAATCCTTTAGGATAACACCAACTATTTGTTTCGTTACACCTTAGCCTATCCTGTTAGATTAAGTCCATTTATCAGTTGCTAGTTGCTTCAGTCTAAAGTCTGTGTCTTGTGTCGTTTTCTATCTCTAGTATGGTTGGGAAAATTATAAACATTGCAATTGGGAATGTAAAAGTAGTCAAACTCGTGCATTTTTACTACCATCACAATTATTAGCATGTCCGAAGAACGAAGAATTGTGGAAGAAATTACCCAGATCTATTATGATCGTGAAGATGGTGAAATTACACCGAGATTCGTAATGTATTGAATAAAAAATCAAAAAAATAAATAAAAAAAAAATAAAAAAATCGCTGTAAAAAAGGAGGAAATTATGAAGATAGTCGATTCGTTAACACTTAAACCGATGGTATTATTTGAAGGATCGATTATTCGTTGATACGTAATTATAAATCAATGATGTAAAGTTTTGTATAAAGTGGTAGATATCGCTACTTGATTTTGTAAAAGTATTTATAGTATGGATGATTGGGAAGTTGACCGTTACGGGAACGCCAACTTAGATTGTTGATCTATGATCAAGACGTTTGTGTATATATTTCTGAGTCTTTATCATGGTAACGGTCAGGAAAGTATCTAGCAACTTGTACCTTATTTGTTTGGACTTAATCTATTTATTTTGTAATTTTTTATTTAACAACAATTATTTTCCTTTCCTAATCTCTACCCTTAGGTTTTATTCGAATGAGGATGCGAGCAATCACGTGTGTCTATTCCGTCGTTACAGCCATGTATGTGTGATTTTGTCCGCCTTGTTGGTTTATTACTTTTGGATATAGGATTAGAAGATCCACACCTTATATCACTTTTCGCCCTAACCCTTGGTTTTACTAAAGTGGGGGAATTGAATGCAATCATGTATGTCTATTCCATCGTTATGGATGTGTATATGTGGTTTGTCGCCTTTGTTGATTTATGACTTTTAGTAAAGACTACTAGTCCTATTCTTTAGCTTATTCGAGTTAAGGTTCGAATGCAGTCATATGTGTCTATCCCATCGTTATGGGTGTGTATGTGTGATTTTGTCACCTTTTCAGGAATATTGGTATCGATAGAGATTAGAAAGAGTGATCAAATCCTTTTAAGCCTTTTTAGAAAAACACAATTTACTTTATAAACTTGTTACTCCTTAGCTTTAGTGGTGGAGATGTGTATCCTTGTCAAGCCCATGATAGAATACTCGTCACGATCGAGCGATTAAGCGAATTAGTTACATGTTACCACATAGATTAGACGACTGATTTGAGTGTTTTCATCTTCCTATTTCGTGAGGTGTTTGGTTGTGTGCTGGTAGTTAAACGAATAAATGCTTAACGGGATCCTTTAGGATACATTTTCATAAATTTCTAAAGACCACTTGAGGACAAGTAGGATTCAAGTGGGGGGATATTTGATGACATCAAATAACGTCACTTTTATAGCATCATTTATCCCATGTAAATTACCCATTTTGTATAATTATTTCAAGAATTGGTACTTAATCATTTATATTTGAGAATTGCAGTAAATATGGAGTACTTGGTGAAGATTAGCTTAAAGGCATGCAATTTGGAGCTTAAACGAAGACATTTGAAGATACTATTTAGACATAATATACACCGGATCCATCAAGGAAGATACGGTGTATCTGTACCTGCACTTCACAAGAAACCATGAAGACTGAAGACCAATAGGTTGTATCCATCATAAAGATATGGCGTATCCGTACCCTAACTTCACAAAAAACCCAATACACCGTATTGAACTTATTCAATACGTTGTATTAAACTTATTCAATACGCCGTATTGAAGGAAGCTCAAGAGAAATCTGGAATATTTTATTCGTAGAGCCCATGCCAAGTAACCCCAATACGCCGTATTAAACTCATTCAATAGGCCGTATCGACCAATTTTCAGAGTCTATAAATACCAAACCCTAAATACGATTTTTGGTATGCTTTTAACCATCAAGTCTGATTTTCAAAAGATCTAAGAAGCCAATAAGGTCCTGCAAAGTGCTCCAATCCATAGGAAAACCCTTGTAATCTCTACACTCCACTATACGCGTTCGGTTAACATTATGTTTAATCGGTCATATATGATTTCGTGTATTGTTACAATGACTATAGGCTAATACCTTTAGGTATTAGCCATTTTTATGATAATTTAATGTTTGGTTTATGGTTATTCTGATTGCATCTTGTAAATTGTGTGTTGTCTTATGTTTATTAATTTATACTCGCCTATGTGCTTGAGTATGTGACCTATCATTCAACTGGGTCTAGTCCTACATATTAATGCGTAGCAACTTTGGTGTTGTGTGGGCATAGGCTAAGAGTCCGGGATAGCTCTTCATATAGCAATTTATATATCTAGAATCATAGGATCACAAATATTGACCTATCTTTACCATTGGTTTATGTGAACAAGTTAGAGTAGCAGGTGACCTAGGATCAACAAATAACGTACTGATTCCTTTGGTAAAGACTTGGAGAGTAGACTACTAGTATATAAAGAGTCGTTAAGCAGTAAACTAGTAAAGTCTCAATGAGCTAGGATTCGATAAGCTCGCCATTATTGTCTCCTAATATATATTATAAGCAACCGCGAAGAGGTTTATACGGATTCGGTTAATTGTGACAGGATTGCCAAGTCTAGGTCTTAGGAAGAAGTACCACCTAAGTCTAGGAATGATATATCAACAATGAAACAGGACAATCATTGCACTTATAAACTAAAACCAACATTATATTTAATTAAACATGGTTAATACGTTTCCCTTACATTAGGCTTGATCGCTTCTTTATCTTTTGTTAAATCACTTATGTGTGTTAATTGTCATCAAAACCTTAGGTTAGATACCCAAACTCGTGCCAGTCTCTCAGACTAAAACCCCCTTTAAACCTTAGACTTAGGATTAACATAGATAACTAAAATACTAGTAAACTTAGGAATTAACGCTCTCGCTCTTAGTAATCGACACCTTACTTACCAGCGAAGCTACATCTGACCGGGTACACTGCCCGTTAGAGTGTTGTTTTTAGGTATAGTCGGCATAAAATAAATAGTAAAACTTAATAACTAAAATAATAACCTACACGAAGATACGCATCAGTATCAAAAGAAGGCTGAATGAGGGTTTACAAGCATTTATGGACCGATTCAAATTAGAAAGCTTACATATCAAGGGTGTGCCACCCGTGTTGCGTATATCATCATTTATGCACGGTCACAGACATCCGGAGCTGGCTAAGAATTAATGATAATATCCCAAAGACGATGGATGAAATATTTGAGAGAGTTAAAGCGTTCATCAGAGGTGAGGTAGCAGCAGGATCGGTCGAGGTAGCCAGAGCCCTGCAGCGGGACAAGGGAAACATTCATACCGGATGGTCTGGAGGTCAAGAGAGAATTAGAGGAAGGAATGGTCCAAGGGAATTCTGAAGGAGCATGAGGACCTGTGCTCCCTACTCAAGAAGAGAAACATTCACACCCTTTACTAAAACACCGAAGGAGATCATAACAATGGAAAGCGTAAACTTTCCACCTCACCCACCATTGATAGGGACTCCGGAGTAGAAAAACTAGAACAAGTTTTGTGATTACCATGGGGACAGAGGACACAACACCAACGATTGTTACCACTTGAAGAAACAGATAGACGAAGTTGTGGCATCAGGGTTGTTGGCTCATCTGGTAAAGGATATCCTCCAGGGCAAACAAAGAAATAGAGGTCAAGGGCATGGAAATGTAAAGGTGATAAATATGGTAGGTATGGGAGGAAAACGAAAGAGACCTTATAAGATGGAGGAGTCGAGGGTAATAGAGGAAATCACGTTTTCAGCGATACCTCGGAATAGCTTGACCGATGCTCTTATCATATTGGAAGGTACGATCGAAGTCTTCTAGGTCTGAAGGATTTATGTAGACGGTGGAAACTCATCGAAAATCATGTATGAGCACTGCTTTAAGAGCTTTGGCGCCCAAACCAAGTCAAAGCTGAGGAAGTCTAATGTTCCCCTAGTCGGTTTCTCGGGTGAAATCTTCCACCCCTAGGACTGATAGACCTCAAGGTGACTATAGGAGAGCTAGAAAAAAGCAAGACCGTACTGCTGGAGTTTGCCATAGTAAAATGCTGCTCCCCCTACAATGTCATCATGGGGAGGACGAGGATGAGAAGCCTCAGAGCAGTGGGATCAACTATACATTCAATGATTAAATTCCCAATGGCCAATGGGTGGTTACCTTGAAGACCAATCAGGAGGCCTTGAGAGAATGTAGACACGTAGAAGAAATGCAGAATTCATGGAAAGAAATGCAATGACGTGAGCATATGGAGCAAATGTCAAGAATAAAGGAACATGCCATACTACAGAACAAAAATATTCCCGATCGGAAGTTAAGAAAGGAGCCCATGACATCTGAAGGATCTTGGGAGGAAGACACAGTGAAATAAAAAGTGGTAATTCTAGATGATCATCCGGATCAGCCTATAGTAATCAATGGCAAGTTGTCAATCGAATGCAAACAGAAGCTGGTGGAAGTCCTTCAAAAGAACGTGGATGTATTCACATGGACACTGATGGTAAGCACAATTGTGCCTCAATTCGTTATGGAACATCAGTTAAAGGCATATCCTTTAGCCGAACCAATGATTCATAAGAAGTGTCCCCTAAATCCAGACCAGAGAAGGGTGCTGAAAGGAAAAGTGTTCGAATGGCTGAAAGCAGGAATAATTAGGAAGGTCCAGTACCCAAAATGGGTAGCTAATGCTATGCCGGTCAATCAAAGGGACGTCACCTGGCAAGTACACATAGATTTCTCGAGACTCAACAAAGTCTGCCCAAAGGACATCTATCCTTTCCTCGAAATAGAAGATAAGTTGCAATCACTCGTTGGACATCGATATTAATGCTTCCTACGGCTCCCCAAGGAAGGCAGCCAGGTGCAAATGTCTAAGGACAATGAATAAAAGATATGTTTTCACACGGAGGAAGGTGTGTACTATTTGACGCATATGTTGAAGGGGTTAAAGAACTCCGGAGCTACCTTCTAAAGGGTAATGGACAAGGTGCTTGCAGAGCAGTGGCAAAAGATTATGGAAGTATACTTAGAAGAGACGGTCGTAAAAATCAGGTCATAACAATATCTCATTCAGGATGTCGAGGAAACTCTTTACAAGCTTCAAACAGTCAACATGAAGCTCGATCCTAGTGGATGTACCTTCGGAATGGAAGAAGGCAAGTTCTTAGGCTATTTGGAAACAATAGAGGGGATAAAAGCCAATCTAGAAAAGGTAAACGTCATACTCCGAAGCACTACTCCAAAAGGCCCAGAGCAGGTAAGGAACCTATGCTTGCACCTGACAAACATAGGTCGATTCATCCCAAAGTTGGCAGAGCTCATATTTCTACTCTGTAATATCTGAAAGAGCATCGGTACTGAAGAAACATTTAACTGGACAAGCGAGGCTGATAAGGCCCTTCAGGAGATACAAAAGAGGTTAGGCAAACCACACACGCTAGCCGTTCCGAAAGAAGGGGAATTGTTACACCCCGGCCGAGGCGGAAACATGAGGCGTGACGGAGAGGAACCGTCATAAAGCATTGGTATAACATAATAGAGAATTTACTAAATGAACATTTAATACAAAGAGTAACAATGGCATCGAACACAACCGGGGGCTTGCATCCCGATGTCAATACTAAAACAAAATAGATTTATTGTTATAAGATTCCACAACTCGGGATAAGAGTAAAAAAACATCAATTCAACCAAACACATATAACAACTATGAATGCAGAAGATCAACGGCAATGACCCAAGAGGGTTCCATCTTACGTCACACTAGGAAAGGCATGAAACACTATCCTCCTTAAGCATGATTATTGGTATCACCTGAAAATGGATACTCGAAAACGTCAACATAAAGTTGGTGAGCTCGTATGTTTAAGCAGTCTACCCATTTGCTATGCATAATAAAGTTTGAAGGACAATAATGAGTAAGATATACACATACGAGCACTTAATTGAAATCACACAAGCGCAACAACTGAACCTCATGACTACAAACACACCTACTTTGGTCGGATAATATTCACCCTTGAACAAGAACCACACAAAGAAACAAGGGTGGGGGTGTCAACATAAATAGTACTATCAATATATATCTGAGGCTCCAACCTGAAGTTAACAGTTGTGCATAATTGTATCCACATATTGCATCCACGTAGTAATGCACATATTGCAATCAAAATGCACATTTGTCCAAAAACATGAAAACATTTTATCATAGCTTAAAAACACTTAGAAACATCATTTGAGTATCGATTTCCCCCAGGAAAAACATAAGTAAAAAGGGGCTATGAAAACTCACCTTAAGCAAAGCGATAACAAACATGAAATATAATATAACGGAAAGCCGCGAACTCCTAAAAGCAACCAAAAATATAACGTTACGTCTTAGGTTTTATAAACGACAAACGTAAATATGAAATTGCGTTTTTATAAAGTTTATATATTTTTTATAACATTGTAATTAATGTTTTAATGGTTTATAAAACATTTGGGGCTACTATTGACAATTTTCCAATTACTTACAAGCCCTAAAATAGTAATGTAGTTTTTATTGACAAGCTTTATCTTGACGGAAACAACGATTACTCCATCACCGTAAATGTTCACGACTTGGTTTTTATGTCCACGGAAAGATATTTGAGTCTAGTGGTCCGATATGTAGGTCCTACCACTTCAGTTTTTATATAAAATAGGTCAAATAACTAAAATACCATTAAGTGTAAAAGCTATTTACTTCTAAGTTACAACAGTCCCGCGGAAAAGGCCGTCAAACCTAAACTACAAGTCCATTCGAGCCGATTCAAATCGTAACGTTTTAGTTAAGGTGTCTACTACATTTTCTCTTTTTACCCGAACAAAGGGTTCTATTTAAAATTTATGAGTTTTTATTGATTGAAATCTGATGTGCAAATCGGACACACTTTTGCCATTTATTTTCTAATTAAATCATCGGGCATCGCCACGACATGTGCCACCCGGCGAGTCGAAGCTGAGACATAGGCCTACAACCCTATATTTTTTCCTAAGTCCCAAATCTAATAATTTGCACAAAATGTTATGTTTATGCTACTGGTCAATGTTGTCCTGAAAAATATTGATGAAAACATGATTTTCTAGTGTTTTCTTGTTTTAGTTCATAAGTTTAATGTATAATCATTGAAAATAAATATATGTAACATGTAATAACACATGAAAAGTACAAAAATACAGAATATAAGATTTCTTACAAAGATTTATGGTGGTGAAACTAACAAGAACAAGAACTCTACTAAACTAAAATCACCAAAGAGAATACCCAAGCTTCCAAATCAAACTCCTAAATCTTTTTATACCCTTGATCCAAAAAATCATAAAATTATGCAAACCCTTATTAATAATCAACTAAAACCTAAGAGATGATGAGATTGGTGATGTTTATGGTGGAAACAAGCCAAGAAAGCTTGCTAGAACACTAAACCTTCAACCTATGCAAGTACAACTAGCCAAATTCAAATAAAATGGTATGTCTTTGTGGTGCGGCAAAGACAAGAGAGGGGAAAAAGGTGTGTGTAATTTGTTTTGTAACTAATGAGATAATGAATGAATTTGATCCTTAAGTATAGATGAGTACATGCAAAAGGATATGAACATATGTCCTGAGATAACCTTAGGTGTGGTTTAGTGATACAGTCAAGGGACAAGTGTCCCATGAAGTGTGTCATTCTAAAAGTTTGTTAATTAAAAATGTTAAGTGTAGTATACAAAAGGCTAATGGTGCAACGATGGTGCATACTTGAGCTAAAAACGCAAAAAGTGTAAGTTTACGTAAAACGGGAAATACATTTATGACATATAAAATATATACGTAAGATGATAAAAATGCATAAATCATGTAGACTAAATCTAGTCTAGAGTCGGGTTAATATTTAATGTACGTGTTACGATGTACGCGGGATAACCTATCCGGTTACCCGTAAAAGTTAATTTACGCAAAAATAAAAATAAATAGTAAAAGTACAAGGTTAAATAATGACTTGAAAAATACGAATTGTTACAGTCTCCCCACGTTAAGGGAACTCCGTCCCGGAGTTCAGTCGGTCCTACTGCTAAGAATTTTGCTTACCGAAATAAGAGTGCGTAACTAATAGCCCAACATCAATAAGTGTAAAGAAATATCTCAATCATATGAGCCTTACCCATCCTCGAGGAAACTCATAAAAAACCTTGAGTTGTGTAACAACTGGAACCTAACTAAATTTCACAACTCATCAAACAAGAACTGTCTCAAAATTTAGTTATGAATTGTTACACATCTCAACATTTTTATAAATTTGGCTCGACTTTAGGGTTACTTACAAATCAACATCAACAAAACCGCATAGTAAGAATCCACACAATAAGAGCCATAGGTAGGGTGCTACTTCCCCAAATAGTATTGGGTGATGTTTCCCATATTGTACTATTCACCCATGGTTTAAATGCAACAAGAATGACACATATACTCACATTCACAGCTATAAACATACAGTTTGACCAAGGAAATTAGATAATTAGCATAGTATAGAAGTATTTGAAAATAGACTTTGAGTCTTTCTATGATTGTTGAGTTCTTTCCAATAGAGTCGCAAATAATGCCGAGTCGTGTCAAATGTCTATCTCCTATTCCTGACCAACAAAGTGGTGAACGGCACGTATGCTCATGTGAGGCTTCATATGGAATGCCTTTTTGTTCTAGTTGTGTAGAGGTTGATATATGAGAACTCAACTAAGTTAAATGACTGTCTCAACCTTCGTTAACGTGTGTCACACATGCCTGAAGCATGTCTTCTAAGGTCTAATTTGTTATCTCACTCTATTTGTTTGTTTTAAAGTTAGTAGGCAGTGCTCAATTCAACTATATACCTAAATATTTCTAGAGTGTTTACCAACATCGCGACGTGAGGCGACTACTCCTATCTTAAATGATGTATGTGAGCACTCTATGACGTGAAACGGTTTCATAGATGTAGGTTAGGGTAAGTCTTTCCGTCTCCTAAATTTCGTGAATATGATTGAAACGCGCATATGTTATTAATCAATCCATTACTGCTTTAATCGAGTCATATCCTTGATGTCGTTCGAGGCTATTTGGTTAATAAGTCCTCAAAAATTAGTTTTGAATTCCTATAGGGAGGTTTGTGTTGCTGTAACAATTTAGGTGTTTTAATGTATTTGGTCTCGACTTTCGAGCAAGTCAAGCATGTTCCATCACATATGGCGATATCCTTCTACATTCTTGACCATCGATAGTATTCCCTTGTATCCTTGTATATATTATCATCCCCTAGGAGGATCGAAATCTAGATCTATGGATTGCCTCTATAATAACTTACCTCAGATCGCTAGTTCTTGGGATTCAAGCTCTTTCGTCAAAACATCAAACTCCATCAGGTTAAATTCTGAATTACATCATTCAAGCCTTGCCCTTCCTCGACCGAATTCATCAAAAACTTTAAGCTGAGTACTAACTTAAGTCTAACTTAATCTCGCAACTCATCAAACAAGAACTGTCTTGAGATTAAGTTATGAATTGTTAAAAAACTCAAAGTTTTTGATGAATTTGCTAAATTATGGGGTTGCTCAAAAATGATATATTGTAACAGTGATGGGGTGTCTATGGAGAAATCAAAGGGCGCTTTGAGCATTAAAAATGTATTAAGATCTAGAAATTCTTCCCACTCAGAGCACCTACTACCACGTTTGCTTTACCTATATGGTACTTGATTTCGTAATTGAGGTCACTTAGCAGTTCCATTCATCTCCTCTATCTCATATTAAGAATTTTCTAGTCGAAGAGGTGTTGGATGATCTGATGGTCAAAAATTATCATACACTTCGTACCATATAATTAGTGTCTCAAAACTGTAAGTGCAAAAATCGCAACTCCTAGCTCCAAGTCATGCGTCGAGTAATTCGTCTCATGTTCCTTGAGTTGTCTTGATGAGTATGTGATAACCTTGTTCTTTTGCATTAGTATGCAATCCATTTCTTTGTCTGATGTATCACAGTATACCACGAAATTTTATGTTTTCTCTTAGGCGATGTAATGATCGGTTCCGTTGGATAGCATACACTTCAACGTTTGAGGGGTTTCTTATGATTGTTACTTGAAAAAGGTTCTTAGCGTAGTTACTCGGTACCGTTAGTGGCTAAGAGATTTTGAGAAGTTTGAATAGATTGTTGATTACAACCGGGTAACTTGAAAATTAAGGAGGTTCTATAGGGGTATTTGCGGCTTAAGATCCATAAGTGTGTGGAGTCTCAACCGGAACGTGTACGGTAATAGGTAGGCTCGAGAATTGTTCATGATCTTCATTGTTTCACAAATAAATCGGCATGTCGTCAATAAGTAAGGTAACGAACTTATCTACTTAAGGTCTCTATACCTCGCTCCTTAAATCCAAGAACACATTCAGCGCGTTTGTTAGTAAGAATGGCGAAACTAAGAATCGAGGCGGTGTATTTTGTCCTAAATGTTGTATTAAGGATCTTCTCGTAGGCATCTCTCATCTCTCTCTATATGCGAGAGCTTCCGTAATCCAAGGTGGCGCATAGAGAGAATGAAGTCTAGAAGTAAACTTTGTCAGCACCACTTAATTTGTTGACTAGATCATCAACTCGGGGAAGTGGGTGTCGATTCTTTGGTCTTTAACTTGTTTATATTCCCAAAAGTCTGGGTACATTCGTAATAAAAAGGGATGAAAAGGTGTGGGTAGGATGGTGAGATTTAGAGAGAAGCGTAGAGATAAAAACACAAAGTGTTGAAGTGTTGGAATGGAGGATCTTACATGTGTGTATTGGGAAGTGGGGTAATCCTGTTAGGTTTTTGGAAGATCTCGTACAATCTAAAAATCTTTGAGTTTCGTCTCATCCGTATTCATAGTCGTAAGGTGTTTCAATTGTTTTCATTAGGTCCCTCTCTATGATTTCTTGAGTACGTCGCCTTTGACCAGGGAATTTGGACTATCTTCTCATGGAAAATGTCTTCGCCTTAAGCTTTGACAACTAGTCTATCCCCCAGTTACGTCAAAACTTCCATGACTGAAAGGTATCAAGTTGATAGGGAAAAGGAATAGTTCTCTAGTCCTAAGTTGCAGATCTTATTGGTTTCTACCGTTATCTAAATATGGTAATCGACGATATTTACAAAGTTCTTTTTGTTTCTACTTTTCACAGTTGCACACTTCCTGATTATAAATTGGATTGAATCGAAGTATGCAGCAAGGATAACAAGGGATGGAGGAATCCTTTTATTGGTTGAGGGATAGGATCAAAAGATTTAGGCGTGTACCCTATGAAATCTCTAAGGGTCTGATAAATGATATAACAATTGTCCTTTCAGATCAGGTTGTCACTAAAAAGGAAGATATGAGGAAAGACTTGCAGATGATCTTTCTGTCAAGGATACAGTTGGGTCTAACGAGTGTTATTAGAATAATGAATGATATACCAAGATTTGTTCCTGAGTCACGCATGTTTCCTCTTGGAGGTAAGGTTTTATGATTTTTCTACAAATATTTATTTGAGAAAATATTTGACTAACATATAGTTTAAGTAACATGTATACATAAAATATAGCTTGATATTTATGGTAATAACAATCATGCTAAAGAAGTGGCATAAAAGTTTATATAGAGAAATATCGATAAACATCCTCCCATACATAGTTTTAAATGTTTCCATAATGATTGTTACGCAAAATGATACATTTGAAAAAGTTTGTACTTCGTAGTAACCTTTAACAAAGTTGGTTTCCCACCGTAAATCATAATAAAATAGTTTTAACAATAATGTATTTTAGGTAATGTATAATAAAGATTTTAAAATTTTGAAATCGTAATAGGTAAGTATAATGGAATTGTTACAAAGGGATTTTAAATTTTAATTAAAACATTTTTTACGGGAGTTGAGTAATAATATTTAACAAAATTTGATATTTAAACATATATTATAATACATGAGTTTTGCTACTAAAATAATGCAACTGGTAAAAACTATTGAAACACCATGCTTAATAAGGTATTCAAAAAAAATATTTCACTAGCATGAATTTCGTTATCGAAAGAATTGACTTATTTGAATCAGTACCACCTTTGAAACACGAACATCAAGACGGAAATTGTTATCATGGTTAACTAAAATAACCTATTTAGGAATCGCTATTCCTAGTTAGTCCTTTCTATTTCACGAGTCGTCCCCAAGGTCGGGGTCATATGACGAAACAACAAATGGGATGACCACTTGCATTGGGTATATTCTAGGGGTACTAGTAATGTAATCAGACTCAACGGATCACAACAAGGTGTCAAATACGATGATTATGACACGTTAAGGATGTCCGTAAAAGTCCTACATACGATTACTATCTCGTCACGCTTACTGTTCTATAAGGAATTACCTTGAGGCAACCATATCGACTCCAATAAATCCAAGTATAAAGATGTACTGATATCACATTGGCCAAGCATCATAATACTTGCATCACATAGGCATGCCTTTATTGTCATCGCATTCTAGGAGTGATTCAAATAGCACAGAGAATTCTCACGAATCAACAAGTATACGCGTAGTTCCTATTATACAACTATTTGAGGGTGCTTAGGGTTATAGTCTAGGTCAACTATCTAGTTCTCTAAAACCAATGGCTCTGATACCAATCTGTCACACCTGCCCTAGGCGGAGAAGAACCGTCATAAAGCCTTGGTACAACATAATAGAGAATTTACTAAACGAATATTTAATAAAAAGAGTAACAATGACATCGAACACAAGCGGGGGCTTGCATCCCGATGTCAATACTACAACAACATAGATTTATTGTCATAGGATCCCATAACCTGGGATAAGAGTCAACAAAACATTAATTCAACCAAACACATATAACAAGTACGAATGCAGAAGATCAATGGCGATGACCTAAAAGGGTTTCATTTTAGGTCACACTAGGCAAGGCAGGAAACACTATCCTCCTTAAGCATGATTATTGTTATCACCTGAAAATAGATACTCGAAAACGTCAACATAAAGTTGGTGAGCTCGTAGGTTTAAGCAGTAAACCCATTTGCTGTGCATATAAAACAAGTAGGACAATAGTGAGTAAGATATACACATACGAGGACTTAATAGGAATCATATAAGTGTAACAACTAAACCTCATGACTGCAAACACACATACTTTGGCCGGATAATATTCACCCTTAAACAAGAACCACACAGAGAAACAAGGGTGGGGGTGTCAACCCAAATAATACTATCAATATATATCTAAGGCTCCAACCCGGAGTTAATAGTTGTGCATAATTGTATCCCACATATTGCATCCACATAGTAAGGCACATATTGCAATCAAAACGCACATTTGTTCGAAACATGAAAACATTGTATCCACAACGAAGAAACATTTAGAAAACAACATTTTGTATCGTTTCCCCCCAAGAAAAACATAATAACAAGCGGCTAACGAAAACTCTCCATTTAAGCAAAACGATAACAAACGATGAAATATAATATAACAGAAAGCCGCGAACTCCTAAAAGCAACCTAAAATATAACGTTGCTTCTTAGGTTTTAGACACGACAAACGTAAATATGCAATTGAGTTTTTATGAAGTTTATATATTGATTATAACATTGTAATTAGTGTTTTTTAAAGGTTTATAAAAACATTTGGGACTATGTTGACAATTTTCCAATTACTTACAAGCCCAAAAATAGTAATGCAGTTTTTATTTACTAGCTTTATCTTGACGGAAACAACGCTAACTCCAACACCGTAAATATTCACGACTCGGTTTTTATGTCCATGGAAATATATCTTTTTTTTTTTTTTTTTTTTTTTACCGATATCTCTACTTCTAACTCCACCACACTACTAGATAAGTCCGATCATGCACGGGTCACTAGCATACCCTTCGTCTTCTCTTGTTTTCTGAGCGAAACTCACCAGAGAGTCTGATCAACACGAGCTTGCAAACATAATCGCCATTAAGTAGTAAACAAAGCATTTATTCTCTCACGCGTGCTCTTACAATAGTGTCGCGCTTATTGCGAAAACACACAGGCATCATAACTCGTCTAACTACTCACACCAGTCGCACTCTTCAAGGCCCCCCGGCCTGCTCAAGCATTAATACACATATCTCAGTTACGGGTCTGTCTACTCACGCGTTTGATCTCTTCTTATCACGGAAAACATATGTGCTCTTAATTTAAACGATTTATGCGAGTCTTTTTTAACGTCGATAGGACAATCGAGATGATTGACGAATCCACAACGAACGCGAGTTTCCGTCTTACAACATTTACATATCAATTAACACGTATCACACACGCGGCCCACTCCTCGCATACACACGGCCACACGCCCACAAGGTGCCCAAACACCAACAGCACACAATCTAACAGCTTACCGAGACACCGAAGACTAGCCCCAGTCAACAACCTTACATACCCAATCTCATCTATTCCTAAAGTCCCAATACAATCTAATAATCTGCACAAAATGCTTATGTCATCCATATGACTACTCCTCTCAAGTTGTTGCGTCTCCGAGACAACCTAGCTTCTCTGATTAAATCTACAACCAGAATCATTTCAGCTACTATTATTTCTACTGAGTTCTTACAGTTTCATAATACAGAGTTCATCAACATTGAAAATAAATATATATATAACATGTAATAACATATGAAAAGTACTAAAATACAGAACATAAGATTTCTTACAAAGACTTATGGTGCTGAAACTAACAAGAACAAGAACTCTACTAAACTAAAATCACCAAAGAAAATATCCAAGCTTCCAAATCAAACTCCTAAATCTTTTTATACCCTTGATCCAACAAATCATAAACTCATGCCAACCTTTATTATTAATCAACTAGAAACCAAGAGATGATGAGATTGGTGATGTCTATGGTGGAAACAAGCTAAGATAGCTTGCTAGAACACTAAATCTCAACTATGCAAGTAACAACTAGAGCCAAATTCAAACAAAATGGTAGTGTGTTTGTGGTGTTTGGGGTACGCAATGACAAGAGAGGGAAGAGAAGTGGTTAAAAAAAAAATTGTAACAAATGAGATAATGACTGAATTTGATCTTTTATTTTTTTTATTTTTTTTTTTTATTTTGTTTTTTTTTTTTTTTTTTTTTTTTTTTAAAGTATAGATTAGTACATGCAAAAGGATATGAACATGTGTCCTTAGCAGGGTCGTCCCGTGGAATTTGGAGGCTCTGTGCCACAATTTTGAAGAGTGCCCTTAATTCAACTCCCAAAATTGAAGTACAAGTAAAATTAACAAATTGTAATTTACGTTATGTATTGATTTTTATAAACCGATAGCAACTTACTAATATTATTCTACTATGAATTACAATAGAATTTTTAAAACCCCTTACGATAATCATAGTTTAATAATTACAACATAAATATATAGTATAAGATGATTTGAAGTATTTTTCCCCGAAAATATATCATATTTAAAACCGTTTGACGCATTTTAACTTTTCAAACCGAAAATATAGTGCTTTGTTGTTTAAACTATTTAGAAATTTGAAACAAGAATACTAGAATTAGGACTAAAATTATAAATTGCAAAGATATAGGTTTGAAATAAGTTGTATTAAAAGTCTAAAACTTATATAGAAAATATTGGTGCTAAAAATCAAAACTGAAAGTTCGGCCTATAAACTTGACTTTGGGTTATCTTCCCCAACAAACAGACGCTATTTTTTTCTGTAAAAACGCAACTTCAAGCTTCTTCTTTTTTTGAACAAAATCTTATATTCTTCATTGAGAATAATCTATCAACGGGATCAAATCCTCCAAAAATGAATGTGTACATTTACTGATGTTTTAGAAATCGATGGCCCTTGAAAAATGGAGGCCTTGTGCGGTCGCCTATGCCGCACATGCTCAAATCCGGCCTTGGTCCTTAGATAGCCTTAGGTGTGGTTTAGTGATACACTCATGGGACAAGTGTCCCATGAGGTATGTCATACTAAAAATCTGTTAATTAAAAATGTTAAGTGTAGTATACAAAAGGCTAATGGTGCAAAGATGGTGCATACTTGAGCTAAAAACTCAAAAAGTGCAAGTTTACGTAAAAACGGGAAATACATTTATGACATATAAAATATATACGTAAGATGATAAAAGTGCATAAATCATGTAGACTAAATATAGTCTAGATTCGGATTCATATTTAATGTACGTGTTACGACGTACACGGGATAACCTATCTGGTTACCCGTAAAAGTTAATTTAGCCGAAAATAAAAATAAATAGTAAAAGTACGAGGTTAAATAATGACCTAAAAAATATGAATTGTTACATGAGACCCTATGGTCTGCCTACGACCAAGAAATAAGACAATCAGTTTCGTACTGTTCGTTGAGAGAAATGAAGTTTAGGTGCCTATTTCCTATGTAAACCGACCGCTACAAGGGATAGAAACCTGCTACACTCTGATGGAGAAAGCAGTACTGACACTAATCCACACAACAAAGTACCTAAGAAAATCTTCATGACTTATATGGTCAACTTGGTGACAAATGGCCCCATGGGAGAAATACTAGAAAGTTCAGGATCCTCCGGACGACCGGCTCTGTGTGTAGTGGAACTGAAGACATACCACATCTCATATGTACGAAGGGAGGAAGCAGAAGGCAAAATAGTGAAAAAGTTTTTTAGGCAGGGAGAGCAAGTGATGCAGGCACCAGACAAGAACAATGAGGGGAGCTCCAAAGCAGAGGAGAAGCTCCAAGAGGAATTGATCCCAACATCAAGGGCTTAGAGGCTGTACATTGGAAGGGAGTCCAATAAGGAAGGTTCTAGGGTAGGTATGGTCTTAGAATCTCCAGAGAGGAAAGAATACTCACATGCTATCCGCTTGAACTTTAATGCTTCCGAGGACGATATGGATTATGAGGCTCTATTAGCTGGTATAGCCGCCTCCGTCGGAAGACGAATGAAGGACCTACATACGTTTGTCAGTTCAAGGATTTTAGTTGATCAAGTCAAAGGAAATAGGGTTCCAAGGATAAAAGGATCAAAGAGGTATAGGGAAGAGGTCATGGATGCTACGGCTCCTTTCTATAGGTTCCGAATCACGCAGCTCCTCAAAACTCCGAACCTAAAAGTAGAAGCATTAACTGGACTGACATCCATCTAGTTTGAATTCCTAAACCAAGAAGTATCAATAGGTATCAAGACGAGACCTTTGGTAGAAACTTCAGACAAACTTCCGGAAGAAACAAAAAAGATGTCAAAGAAAGCAACATCAGGAAAGGCAAGTCCCATTTGGGAATATCACAGTGGGAGCAATTAAGGTTGTGTAATAGAACAATTATGAAATATGTTTAAGTGTTTTAAAACCCATCCGAGGAAGCAATTTTTAAAAACCTACGTTTACCTCGGAGGGATGAATTATCTTATGTCAAATGAATGGTTTTTATTTAATAGAGACCAATTTTCCATCTGATTAAGACCAAATGTAATGCTAACATACACACGAAACATAATAAACATCGAAAAGCTCGCTACCTCCAGATGTAAAGAAACAACAATATGCCCGCACAGATACGAAAGACATAATGGAAAGGCAAAGCTAACACTTACAAGCTTTGCACAACGCCAAACAAGAAAAGTTCATACAACTTTTCCTCCGAACGAGAGCCTCCAATGAACATCTGCATTGTAAAACCAACGGATAACAACAC
Source organism: Tanacetum coccineum (assembly GCA_026074375.1). Classification (NCBI taxonomy): domain Eukaryota; kingdom Viridiplantae; phylum Streptophyta; class Magnoliopsida; order Asterales; family Asteraceae; genus Tanacetum; species Tanacetum coccineum. The sequence continues at coordinate 23,889 of BQNB010095337.1, forward strand.
TTGTGCTAAGAATAACAAAAATGGGGGAATGAGAAAACTTGTAATGTGTACGAAATTAGCTAATGAAAATCTACACCTGTGTACGAGCTAGGACGGATAAAATTATCCGGACCAAGCCAAAAATGTATAACCGAGGTAGACATAAGGCGTTTGGGGCATAAACCAATGCTAAAGTGCTAGACATAAACATATAAACATTACAATCAAGCTCATGTAACAAGGAAAATAAGTTGAGAACATTGAACAATAATAGCCATTAAACATAAGAAAGTACAAACTACAAGGCAAAATAGACAGAACGCAGTCAGCAAAAACTAGAAACTAGATAACCTCAGTACTTAAAAGCCAGTAACCAGGTAAGTTTCGGAGACAAATCATGACAATACAAATCCTGTTAGGAAGCAATAAAAGGCTCGTAAACATACGCAGGCTTGACCAGCTAAACTACGGTCCCAGGGGGAAGTCATTCGACTTAGGGTGGGTTGCATGACTTAGGGTCCGTTGGATGGACAACCACACATCTATAGTCGGTTTACCACTAAGCTCGGAGCAACAAACAAAGTTCTCTGGCATAACTACGCGCCCTTCCCTTATGTCGGGCACTTACAAAAAAGTAAAAAATAAGAAGAAAATAAGTACACCACAAGATCAAGCTCCTGAAGGAGCAGCAGCAGCATCTCCAGCATCAACCGGAGCAATCACGGGAACATCTAGGGAATTTGGGGGAGCATAATATTTTTTTATTTCCAACAGAAAAAATAACAATAACATTGGGAGAACTAGAGGAAGCAAATCCCGAACTTTAGATCAGGGATGACTCAACTTGGCTCATATCTTCACAGACTTGGTGAATAATTCCTTGTACAAGAACCTCCTCTGACTTATCAGAAGCAGCATCAACCATCTCCTCATCTGCCGTATCAACCATGGCATCCAACCACTCCTCATTATGCTCTTGAGGATGCTGATCTGTAGCAGCAACGAAAGAAGGAAGGACATCTTTTAAGAACAACTCCACTGAGGAGGAAGCAAGTGTCACAGTCGACTCCTTTAGAGAAGGAGGAGAAACACCAGCAACCGGGGGAACGGGGACAACGGTCAAACAAGTCAACTTATCGGGCTTAAGTTCAAGAAGGGCATACAAGGGACGGGCAGAATGATCATCAATGTTGTTCAAAAATAGATAATCGGTGGTAGCAACAAGAGGGGTGGCTTTAATCAGCCTACCTTGAGCCCCAGGCACAAAGTGAGAAATCTTCTTTAAGGTCGCAACCAGTTGCTCTTGAGTCTGATCCATATTATGCCCACCCTTAAAAATAGCACTAGCGGCTAGAGAAAGAAGCTCACCCTGAACCCTACTGAACTCATCACTAGCAAGGAACTTCCGGACCAAACTCTAAAAACCACCTCTGAAAAAAGAAGCAAACTAGGGGGAGAAGCCTTCAATCGGAGAATTTTGAAATCCTTCTCAGCCAAAGAATTCTTATAACCCTCTATCAAAGCATAAATATCACCGGGGTAAGTTTAGGCTGCAGCAATCTGATCTCCCTTTCGAGCATCAAATCTCCGGACCTAATTCTGGTCAGAGGCAAGACGAGCAACTTCAACAGTAAATTGATCCAGGCTTTTAGAAAGAGACTTCATCTTATTCTTCTGTTCCTTCCCTTTGGCCTTGGCTTTGACAAAAGCAGCATTTATCATTAAGGTCGGTCACCTGCTTATTCAGACCAGAGAGCTGAGACTCTAAGCCTTGGAAGGAGGTAAGCCTTTGTTGAAGAATCTTTAACCTGGAATCGCTGGATTGAAAGTAATCATCATGAGATTAAAGCAGACCCCTGTACCGGGCTAACAATTCCCCTCTATGGGACATCATTAAGCAATGCAGTACACTTATTTTTCTAGCCAACCGTTCATTAGTCAAAGCCTCAATCCGAACCATCTCCCCAGGAGTAGGGAACTGGTCAACAACAGTTTTGCAAACTCGAGGATCCTTGAACATTTCTTTAC